>JACXGJ010007602.1:0-29964 GCA_016801105.1 Esox niger
ACAACCACCATGCGACTGGATAGAGCGGGGACCAGCTCACCTCTCCAGAACACTTCGAAGGCCTCCTCCGTAGACTTCACCTCCACCTCGGTGCAGCCCGACACATACATGTTGTGGTTCTGGTCTTCTCGCAGGATCTTGGACTGGGGGGGTCTGCAGAGACATGAGCAGTAAGTCAGCTGACCGCTAATATAGATCCAGGCTGGATCTAGAAGGGCTTGTGCAAACTTGCTCACTGCTATGGTCAGTGGTACAGTGACAACACACATGGAGGACCAGGCTAAACCGAGGCATATTAATATGTAATTGTTTCTAATGTATCACACATTCAGGGGGGAAAACATACATTAGAAACTAGACTGAGGACTTTTACAGAGAAAGAAACAGCCAAAGCCAAAGCAAAGAAAACAAATGGCAGAAAACTTTACAATGAACAAGCAAATCAACAAAAATGTTTAGATGAAGTAATTCAGCCAATACTGAGCTCAGAGGGCGAGAGACGGGACAGACATCAACTCCGCTAACCAATATCTACAGGAGCGTATATTAGATATGTTGGTTGCCATGTGGTGAAATGAGTCTACTGTCTACATCAGACATACATGAACTCTGGGTTCGGCAGCCTCTGAGGAGTACCCCCTCCGTTCCACCTGTGAGGAACACAGGAACATTACACCTGACTGCTCTAATAGGAGACATAGTTAACCAGACTCTCCCAACACACTTCAGCATCTGACCTGGGACTCAAATATGAACCTAATAAGGAATTAAACGTATCCAGGTTTAGAGTAAAAATACATATGAAGTCAAGAGGATGTGAATCCATCACCTAGATACATTTCTAGACAAGACAGTAATACGTGAACAAAAGAAAAACATTAGAAAAAAGCCATCTTGTGTAAACACATAATGTAAAATCTCATGTACTTGGGTTTGATAGGGTCAAAGGGGACTTCCTCCAGGAGGTCATAAATGTAGTTGTTGTATATTTCTATGTAGGAGACGAAGACGCTGTAGCTGGAGTCCTCATCTACCTCGTCCACTCGGCACGCCTCATCCGGGGTAATCATGTCTGCAAACTCTGGGTCTACCCTCTGTCTGGAAACACCAGCATGAAGGTGGAATCAGACACGTTCTTTCGCCCCAAAATTGCTCCAAACACAGATGCCAGTTAATACTGCAATGTAATGTGTGTTGGTATCAGGATGTATAATTCCTTGATCAGGAACCAACAAATAATGTGATTATTTTGACATACAGCCTAACAATTATAAAGAGGAGCGGCAACATTTTTTATAATAACACCCATAACTGGTCCCAGATCATTTTCAGCCTCACCTGGAGGGGGTTTTAGGGACCACCGCTGGTTGGTTCTCCCTCTTCTGACGCTCCAACAGGGCATCTACCTGAGTCTGGACGTCCATGCCATTCTTATCATCTGTCTTAAACACCTGCACACAAACCAGGGCACAATTACAGACGGATTCAGACTCCGATTACAGAGAGACCACCTAAAAGCCTGGGCTGACCAGAAGCAGACCGCAAAGTGGGTGAAAAGAATGGGCCAGATTGAGGAGCGTCACTGCTTTTTGGGACTCCAGCAATAAAACACTCGAAGGCCTGACCAGGTCTTAAGTATCCACCAAGTTCTTTATAACAGATGACATGAAATAATGATGCCACATGATTTTATTTTATTTATTTTTTGCCTTTTACCTCTCTATGATGATTTTACCTGAAGCACTTTGAGATTTTTCTTAAATGTAAAGTGCATTAAAAATAACATGTATTATTATTATTATTATTATTATTATTATTTTATTTTTTTCAGAAATGTAGCAAATTTTCTTTTGTGTTTTAGAAAAGGATTGGCCAGTAAGAAAATCAAGTGTGGCGACGGACAAATGGCCGGCCGTGTCTCTTACGAATCGCTTGGCCTGGTACGGTCCGATGCTGTTGAAGATCATGTCCAGGGAGCGGGGAAGGAGCCCGCCCTGACCCGGAGAGCCAGTCATAGTGAAGGTCTTCCCGCTGCCTGTCACCCCGTAGGTGAACAGCAGCCCTGAGCAAAGGAAAGAAACACCTAATTACAGCTGAAGGTTGACAGAGGTTGCCAGCGCACACCACAACATGACGTTTGCGTCTCAACATTGGTCTCTGTGGGACCACTCAACAGTGTGCAGACACACATTGCTCTTTCAGAGGGAAAGCATTCAGTCAAACAAAACAGCGGAAGATTATCCCGGGCTCTTACCAAAGATGACAGAGTATTCAGCGATACATTTGAACAAAATCCCATCGGTCGACCATTTTATCTCACCGTTTTTACTGTGAATTAGGTCGTCCACCAGGGGCTTGGCAACATCTTCAAACAATTCCATTTGGGACGTCTTTATACCAAACACCTTCTTGAATGAGTACTGGGTCTGTCAAAGCACAAGGAGGGTGTTATTTTTGGAGACTTTATAACAGCATGACCGATTCTACTAAACGTCCAACAACATGTGGCTTTAACGACAAGTGGAAAAGATGTCGGATTCCTCACAATGCCATAATGACAGTAACATAAGAGTAATGATAATAAAACATGATTTTCAGCAGACTTGCTGTTCTGACAACCTGGAGGTTTATTGGGGGAGATTTTCAGTTAGTGGCTACCAGCCCACGACCAACAAGCAGCAACAAGTTGATGCCCAAAGGTTTGGATGTCAACACTGTTAGTTTCTGGTGGTAACCAGCCCACTGTGAAGGCCAATTGCAAAGACACCGGATTGACGGGCAGTACATGGCTTTTCGACCCCTCTCCACTCTGTGTACGCCTCAACTGTATCAGTAAGTCCTAGAACTCCGTTGCAATAAAACGCAGAGATTGTCATTGCAAGGTCGTGCCACACGCTCACACACAAACATGCTACGCTAACATCTCACAGTGCCATTTGATGCAGCAGCGGCACCCGCTCTTAGAAATAAGTGTGACCCAGGGGTCAGAGCACACAGGGCCATACCTCCTTGAACTCTCCATTCCTGTTGGCTTTGAGTCCATCGGGAGCATGCAGGTGGATGGTGGTGTTGCTGATCACTTCAATACAGCACTCGTTGTCTTCCGCCCCCAGGGGTCGCACACGGCAGTATACCTGGACAACACAACACAACCACAAAAACATAGATTGCTTAAAACCACAACAACTGGTGATGAACCTAAAGCGGTTCTAAAGGAGAAGCCCCAGTCAGTTCTCCTGCCCACGTTTCCAGTCACTAACAGTTCGAGATCATTATTCTTGGGGTGGATTTGAATCAGGCTACCAGCAACTGTAGAGTATTCTCTTCCCCCTCCAAACGTTCCTTGCTGCCCCAACTGATTAAATATAAATTAAGTTGTAGCAACGTGACTTACTGTACAGACTTCCAAATGGACTGAGGTTATGGTCGTCATGTAAAGTTAAATGTTTTTAAAATACGCATTTCTCCATGGTTCAGAGATGGTTCAGTTTTTTGTCACGCCGGCTGGGGAAATCCTTCCCCCAAACTCAACTGTGATAATTGTTAAGTATCTCAAACTGCTAAACTATCTGAAAGTGAAATCAATGCTCCGTAACATCAGTTACTCCAACTGTAATGATCATAACCCGTATTTGCAAATGGGTTGAAGTCATTCGTTTGCATCTAAATAAAGGAAAACAGTTTAGTTATAAAGTACAGAACAGAAATATTTAGTCGTTCACGTAGCTAGCAAACGTACACCAACTGGATCTTTCTGGTTGTTTGATGGCTTCTTGGGAGCAGGTCTTCTCGGTGTTTTGCCCCTCCTGAAAGAGTACCATGAAGAACAATAAGAATAGATAGCAACGTGATTATATTTCAAGTTATTTAACAGCAATAACATTTACTAACTGTAGTAACAAGCTGACTCAGCCAGCAGTGACGTGACCTGCTTGGTTAGTCGGCTTAGCTACGTTGATAAGCTAGCTAAACGTAGCTAGCTAACTTAACTAGCTAGTCCGTAGTTTGTTACTTTGAGAACAGAATACGAAATTAGCCAGCCAACTAAAGACACATTATTAATACAACTAAACAATACAAAAATGTAATCACAAGATTCACACTCACGTAGGACGCATCATCTTGTAAATTGTTGTAATCAATTGTTATCTTTTGATTTCCTCAACTCCGCTCCCTCGCTTACTCCTGCGGTTCCAAGTTTGAACGTTCCCTCCGTTCATCTCCCGGACAACAATATGTTTAAAATCAGCAAATCAGCGTAGTCAGATCCACCAGAAGTACCACCCAACTTGTTCCGGTAAACAAAGAAATGAAAAGTGAAAAATATGAGCAAACTATGCCACCTACTGGGAACACGCTGTAACTAACTGATAAGTTACAAAACACTGTACTTTACGTAAAGCACGGTAAGCAACACTTGTGCATGTAAGAAGAAAATACCACACCGTTATAACGCTTTGAATTCCGGCATCGATTCTATATTTGACTGGTAATGTAGTTTTCATACTATTTTCACGTAATTATAAGAACATACCTTACGATTCCTGGCTGTTGTACAAACGTGTTGCTAATAGCCTACACAGTGCAGGACAGAGTATTTTATTTAGCAAGTGCATCTTTGTAGATTAAGTAGCTAAACTGTGAAGTTCTATTTTAAAACGCAATTAGCTGACAGTTAAACGTGCAAGCTACACGCGTGTGCCTTTCGTTGATATTGATATGGGTACATTTAAACAAAAAATGAATGGGAAAGGTCTAACTTCCTAATTTAATCATGTCCCTGTCGTTTCGATACATTTCAAGTTTGTGTGTGTGTGCGTGTGTGCGTGCGTGTGTGTGTGTGTGTGTGTGTGTGGCATCGTTTATGGTGTGTGGAAATATTTTGTAATTAATAGGGATGTCACGAGAATCGATACATCCGTACCAATTCAATGCCAAAATTCTGAAAACATGACGGTACTCGTTTTTTACAGTACAGTACAGGGATCCAAAACGTAACAGATGGCGTCAAGCCCAGCTGCAGTTCTGCCTCGACTCGTCCAAAACTGTAGAGTCGCGAACTTTGCGTCGGAGGCGGATGATCGGGGACTAACAAGACTTTCAATAATAAAGGATGAATCACTTACAACTAAGCGAAGCACCTCAAAAAGACAGACATGTAGATTTAAGAATAATAATTAAAGGTGAGCGAGTTTCAATTCACGTTACATTAAGAAAGTATTACCAAAGTATTATCCTTGTAAGATCCTTATCCTGAAATACACGGTCCAATTATTTCTGTTTGACACTGGTGGCATTGCTGTGTTGTCTAGCCAACTGTGCTACTACAAAATGCGTTTTGCTACTACGTTTGCATTAACTTCTTAAACCAGGTGTAGGATGTCGCTAAAGGAGAACTAACGAGATTGGAGGTGTGACTAGCCATGGCTAAAGGCGACGGTAATGTAACCATAGCCAGTAGTAGTAGTAGGATCCCGTCTTTACGGTTTTGTCTGTGTCATCTGTCATCAGAAATATATTTAAATATTTTAAATAATTATTCCCGGACTCATGGTGTGTCACCCTGTAAATTGAAAATACTGCTTGCACTCTGAGTAGAGGTGCGTGAGCGCGTGCGCGTGTCTCTGCTGTTTACTTAGGTACATGGGATTTATTGTTTTGTTTGTTCTTACTGCGATATTGAATTGTGTATAAAGAATCGTGGAATTTACGTTTTGTAATAGATAACTTACTGGTATTGCGACATCCTTAGTAGTTAAGGGATATTGCAAAAGGGAAGGGATATTATTTTGCAGCCTTGTTTAAAATTCCTACGAACTGGGGATAGAAGCTATGGAAGACCAGGATGCTTCCTGATTTGAGGTACTGCTGCTGAACACCAAGCCTGTCGTGCAGTAGTATATTTCAGACATTGTTCTTTGCACATTTCGTCTGGGGTCACTTTTGCTGATAAGACCTCAGTTCGAAGGGCCGCCAGAGATAATGATACAACCCTTGATGCAACAGTGGACACAACAGGGGCCACAGAGACTGCCACTAGGGGCCATCTGCGGCCCGCAGACCTCGCAATGAAGAACACGGTCTAAGGCTTCGGTAGCTGGGGTCACAGACTATTTTGGGGTGCTCCTCTGCCCACTTCTGATGATGTGACCATAAAACCTTGTTGCAGGGTTTTAATATCTGAAAATGTCAGTAGCTCTATCATCACTATTATAATTGGCTAAATGCTTTTTCAAAACATATTGCCAATACACACTTATCAGCCATAGCATTATGACCTAAAGCATTATGTGCCTAATATTGGGTAGGTCCCCCTTCTGCCACCAAAACAGCCCTGACCTGTCAAGGCATGGACTCCACTAGACATCTGAAGGTGTGCTGTTGTATCCAGCACTAAGACGTTAAAAGCTGATCCTTTAAGTCCTGTAGGTTGTGAGGTGGGGCCTCCATGGATGGTACCTGTTTGTCCAGCACATCCCACAGATGCTCGATTGGATTGATATCTGGGGAATTTTGAGGCCAATTCAACACCTTGAACTCATTGTTGTGTTCCTCAAACCATTCCTGAACCATTTTTGTTTTGTGGCAGGGCGCATTATCCTGCTGAAAGAGGGCAATGCCATCAGGGAATACCGTTGCCATGGTCTGCAACAATGCTTAGGTAGGTGGTACGTGTGGTCCAGTTCTGATGCTCATGTGCCCATTGTAGGTGCTTTCGACAGTGGACAGGGGTCAGCTTGGGCACCTTGACTGGTCTGTGGCTACGCAGACCCATACGCAACTAACTGTGATGCACTGTGTGTTTTGACACCTTTCTATCAGTATCAGCAATAACTTTTTCAGCAATTTGAGCTACAGTAGCTCCTCTCTTGGATTGGACCACACGGGCCAGCCTCCCCACATGCCTCAATGAGCCTCATGACCCTGTTACTGGTTCACTGCTTTTCCTTCCTTGGACCACTTCATAAGTACTGACCACTGTAGACTAGAATAACCCAAAAGGGCTGCAGTTTTAGAGATGCTCTGATCCAGTTGTCTATCTGTCAAAATTTGGCCCTCGTCAAAGTCCCTCAGATCCTTACACTTGCCCATTTTTCCTGTTTCTAGCACATCAAGTTTGAGGACAGAATGTTTACTTGCTGCTTAATATATCCCACATGCAGGGATAGCAGCAATGGGGTTCTGAGGTAGATGTGCATGTAACATCCGAAAAAAAGAAAAGCAAGTACGATGGCAATTCTAAATGTGTAGTGCAGGCAAATCGAAGGTACAAGATGGCATGGGCCTCTAAAACTCAGGGATAGCAGCAATGAGGTTCCCAAGGTAGACAAGTGGTACAAGGGAGTAGTGCAAAAAGGTCTCTGAGAGGCGGTACGAAGCAGTGGGTTGATGTGGAAATTGATGGGTCACAGAGTACAACAGGGTTACAGTAGATGGGAAGAAGCTGTGAAGCTGTTCCTGAGCCTGCTGATGTGAGAATGAAGAGACCTGTACCACCTGCCTGTTGGTAGAAGGGCAAAGAGTTTGTGGCCAGGATGCGAAGTGTCCCTGGTAATGCTGCCTTTCTTACTCAGACACCACTTGCGCTGAAGGTCCATGATGACTGGGAGCTGGGCACCAGTGATGTGCTGGATGGTTTTACCACCCGGTGTAGGGCCTTCCGGTTGGCCACGGAGCATCCGCCAAACCACACTGTGGCACAGTTTGTCAAAATCCTCTCAAAAGTGCGTTGGTAGAAGTTCATGATGATCTGGAATGACAAGCGAGCCTTCTTCAGCCTCCTCAAAAAGTACAGGCGTTGCTGTGCCTTTGTGACCAGGGTTGAAGGTCCAGGAGAGGTCCTCGTAGATGTGGACACCCGGGAATTTGAAGCTGGCACACGCTCCACCTCAGTGCCGTCGATGTGATCTGGGGCTTGACTGCAGCCTTTAGTTGCTACTCCTACTATACTATTATACGATAAAGGTTCTTACGTTAAGGCCTAATTAGTCCATAGTTTTTGCATTGAATGAAAGTGATTTGTTTTGAATTTCACATTTAACAAACGTTTCCTATCAAGTTGACAGAAATGGTCCAGCCCAAGAAGGCATCTAAATCGGAGGAGAGTTTGAGGAAGTCATATGGAGAATCTTCTAGGGCTAAAGGACAAAACCCCTGCAAGAATCTACGGGAAAGGTTGGACAGGAAGACCAAGATGAAAACAGGTGTGCTAGTAACAGAAATCTATGACCGTTACTGTGACACTATTAGTAGTGAATCATTTATAGATTTTGAGACATTAAGGTTGTTCTTTGAAATTGTATTGACAAATACTATATTGAAAAGAAATGTGTATTATTATTAAAAACAGACATGGTGGGGAACAAACTATTGATTGGCCGCACTTGTCGAATCCACAGGAGTTCTGAAGCAAAGTCTACCTGGAAGCATCTTGCACTACATTTACTATAACACACTGGGGCAGAGCCATCATTCTCAGATGAGACGGGTAACCTATGATGTAGTTTGTCTGCTGGTGCAGGAGTGACGCTAGGTTGAAGTATACGGTTTAATTTATTCCAAATGATTATGTTGTCAATGTCTGTAATAGATAAGTTGGCAAATGACTCAATCCAAAGCAATATTTATTTTATTCAGCTGTTCTGCAGAGAAGCCGACTGAGGCCTTTACAGGCGTGGTCTGTTACAAATGGAAATATATATAACTGAACATTAGAAAAAAAACATACAAATAGAAAGTTAATTAATCAGATATTTAAAAGGTGTTTTAGGTACCAAAGCACCAAACCTAAAATGACTTGTGTCTCTAGGGCTAGCCAGTCTGAAAACATTTTTTTTAAGTAAGAAAGTTAGTAATTTTCTGCAAGGCAGCCTTAAATACTAATATCACCCAATGTCTGTACCTTCTCAAGGTCAAACAGTCGCAGCCAACAGAAATAAACGAATGACTAAGCTGTGTTTAGCTAGCAAAGAACCAAGGGCATATGTTTTTTAGTCAACAAATTATTTAAACCCAGTATACTATAGCCTGGTCCCAGATCTGTCTGTGCCGTATTGTCAACTCTTATGTTTGGCCTGGCAATGATCATTAGTGTTGACAAGATGACACAAAACCATCTTGGACCGGACTGTCTATAACTGATCTCTGAAAGACATGTTTCCTTGGCTCTATGGACACAATGTCTAACAGTCACGTCTTCCTGGCTCTCTCCAGTGTCTCCAGGAGCCGTTTGTGCGCTCCCTGTCGTCATATAAGCTCCACCGTACGGTCAGCCCCTTCAACCGGAGGGTCACGTGTTTGGAATGGCACCCCACACATCCCAACACCCTGGCGGCCGGGTCCAAAGGGGGAGACATCATACTCTGGGACTTCAGCATGCTCCACAAGGCCTCCTTCATACAAGGGGTAAGGATGCCGGACACCCAACTCCCATCTAAAAACTGGCATCACCACCTGCCCACGCTAGCCGGTTGCAGATGACTGCCCCCTTCCACTTTTTTTTTGTCTGGGTAGAAATATTACAGAATTTCAGGGAATATTATGATTCATTCCTAGATTTCTTTTCACCCTGTCTATGTCCCTTGGGGAATATGAAAATAATCAATTATATAAAAATTTTGGAGATAATTTCAATCTTGCATTCCCTGCCGCTGAGAAGTATGCCCATAGTATGATGCTTCTAGACTGTTCTGTCACTGAGAAGTATTCCCATAGCATGATGCTTCTAGACTGTTCTGTCACTGAGAAGTATTCCCATAGCATGATGGTCCTAGACCTTTCTGTCGCTGAAAAATATCCCCATAGCATGATGCTTCTAGACTGTTCTGTCACTGAGAAGTATTCCCATAGCAGGTTGCTTCTAGACTGTTCTGTCTAGACCTGTTTTGTCTAGACCTCAACTACTCAAGTCACCGCTGTAGGGCCCGACCATACAGCTGAATTTCAATGGGACCACTCTCAGAATGTTTGCCAATGCACTTTCATGGGATTAAGAAACCTGTACCAGTGACGCAGTCTCTGTTTAGTGACCTGCCTTTGACCTGGGTGTGTAGGGGTTTGTTTAATAGCAGTACTGTACATCAGATCCATTTTCGAATGCAGGCCCCTTTGGGCACACAGATCCCTTTGGTTTCAACAGCAGGTCCCGGCAAAGCTTGTGTATTTGGAATAGAACGCTTAGACTGTCCCAAACATTCTACTGATGAGCTGGCTTTTAACAGAACAGAGACATAGTGGGTCTAGGTTGTGTTCATTAAGCACCAAACAAATGTAACTGAATTAAAGTGTTCAGGTACTCTCTGAACTTGTCCAATAAGAAATGCTTGATTTAAAGTTACAATTGAATATAACACAGGAGTTATACAAACTGCACTTTGATAAGCTTACCTCCTGGCAAGCAGAAGTCCATGAAATACTTTGTGTTTTGCTGTTTGATATTCTGTATTTTCAACCAATTTGGTTAATTAGGATTTGTCTGTCTGTGCACATCATGCAGAAAGGAGCAGGGGACTTTATTGGGGGCATGAAGTTCAGCCCAGCAGACCCGTCCAAAGTCTTCCTGGCATCTGGTGACGGCACATTGACCTTGCAAAGCTTTGATGGCCATCCAGCCACGGTTCTGTCCAGAGTCCAGGACTGTGGTCATGACCACCACAACGTCTGGTGAGGAAAACGATTTAACTTACACCACATGGGCCAAAATAGTGCACTCAATAGAGAAAAGAGCCTAAAGTACTGCAACATATAGAGAATACAATCTGAATTACTGCACCCTATAGAGAATAGAGCCTCTAAAAGTACTGCACTGTAGTAGTGATTAATCAAGACTGTCTAGTGATTAATTGGTCAGGCCTGTGTTGTGATTGGTCAGGCCTGTGTAGTGGTTAATCATGGCTGTGTAGTGATTGGTCAGGGCTGTGTAGTGAGTGGTGAGGGATGTGTTGTGATTGGTCAGTTATGTGTAGTGAGTGGTCAGGGATGTGTTTTGATTGGTCAGTTGGATGTGTGGTGAATGGCTAAGCATGGGTTGTGATTGGTCTGATTTTAAGTTTTTAGTTGGAAGGTGTACATCTGCTGGTGTGTCATCATGGTGATCACTGAGATGTGTCCTTCCATCTGATATGTTGTGGGGTGATTGTGTCTAGGAACTGAACGACTCAACCAAACTAAAAGTTGAGCCCTCAGGCTCCAGGCGGAGAGGTGTGAGTGTCGTTATAATCTCTGTTCCACCTTAAGTTTGTACCTTCTTAAAACATAAACTGTTTCACCTTCAACCTTGTACCATCATAAAAGTTGTTCCAGAAAGGTTAGTAGAGGAGTTGACTCACAGAGAGTCAACTCTCAACTGTAATACACATTCTCTTTCTTTCTTTATTGGACACAGCATTGTTTTCTGACAGCATCGTTGTGAAATACCTCCTCTGATAATGTCATAGGAACAAACCCCTTGAGTTTTACCTGTCCTGGTAATAACGCAATGTCCTGGTAATAACGCACTGTCCTGGTAATAACGCACTGTCCTGGTAATAACGCACTGTCCTGGTAATAACGCACTGTCCTGGTAATAACGCACTGTCCTGGTAATAACGCACTGGCCTGGTAATTACGAACTGTCCTGGTAATTACGAACTGTCCTGGTAATTACGAACTGTCCTGGTAATTACGCACTGTCCTGGTAATTGTGCACTGTCCTGGTTATTACGCATTGTCCTGGTAATAACGCACTGTCCTGGTAAAATTGTTTCTCTGTTGCAGCCTGTGGTATTGCTGTGTGGATGTGTCCCTGAGCAGACAGATGCTGCTGACAGGAGACAACACGGGACGAGTAGTACTTCTGGGCATTGATGGCCAGGAGGTATAGTACAACACAGAGCACTAGGAGGTACACCACAGTATGTAGGGCTTTGAATGGAGCAGGTGTCGCCAGTCCTCATTTTGAATAAAGGTACAAACATGTCTGGTGAGATGACAGTGGAGACACGGCATCATTGTCTTTGGTAATACCGCTGATTACATTTCACAACTGCCCACTCCAAGGCAACTATAATAACATGTATTAATTCACTCTAAGGCATCTATAATGACGTGTTATTACAATACGATGTATTCATTCAGTGTATTTATTCTGTATAACTATCTAAACTTCTCGCTTCATAGATCTTCAATGAGAAGTTGCACAAGGCCAAAGTGACACATGGCGAATTCAACCCACGCTGTGATTGGCTGCTGGCGACCGCGTCTGTCGACCGAACAGTCAAGCTTTGGGACTTGAGGAAGATGAAAGACAAGAACAGCTACCTCCACGAGATGATTCACGACAAAGCTGTTAACTCAGGTACTGTCAGAGGACTGCTGTGAGTGTTGACCACACTGAGATCCAAGGACAGTTTCTGTTTAGAAACCAATCCTAATTGTTCCTGTCAAACAGACTCTTTGTATGTAACGATGGAAAAAGTAGCAAATAATTCAGGATAAGGCATCAGGCAATTTGAGTGAAGAACAGAAGCATTCAATTTGCAGTGGTCTTTTAATTTTAACCCTTCTGTTCCTCACTCAAAACCTGGCAATTCCAGGTCTTGGGACCCCGTCTACTTGAGGTTTTCTTTTCTACCTTATAGTTAATTGCATTCACATGGTGTCCCAGGCTTGTGACCATCCATCTTCCTCTTTCTCACTGTGCACTTCACCTCAGCTGCTCTTTGCCATTCTTTTTGTAGGTCACTTGATGTCATCCCTCGGTTGTTGAGTGACATTCGAATTAGTTGATGGTCATATCGGTCAGTGGACAATCGTTTTCACCCTCGGCCAGTCTGTAGCTTTGTTGTCCCCAGTGTCTGTTGTTTGACTTGGTTCTTATGAACCGGCGTCTGAAATGTTCAGGATTGAAGCAACCTGATGCTCACGGTATCCCTCTGCCGGTAAAGCCACAGTTGAACCCTTCGTTTCCTCACTGAAAGCTTTTCTATTCAACTTTTTTGTAATGCTGAATAGTTATTTTTTCATACAAATTCCCTTTGAGATACTGATTGCGCTGTTTTTGCCATCCAGCTGATCCTATTGCAAGAGGATAGTGATGACCACAGCAGTGTTTTTATACTTTTCATGGTTAAATTAGATCTGGTTCAGGTGATCACCTAATATGTACCTCATTAAGTAAAATGAGGTGTGCCTGTGTTGGAATTTAACAGACACTGGAATGGAATGGCTGCCAAATGCTGATTTAAGAAACATTAGGAGTGGTCTCTTAATTTTTTTCCAGAGCAGTATATTAGGGTGAATTATTAACATCATGTAATTTTCTGTCTGTCTGGCCAATGTCCTGTCTGTCCTTCACATCTCCCTGTGCTCCTTTACATCCAGCCTTCTTCAACCCAGTGGACTGTTCCAAGCTCCTGACCACAGACCAGTATGACCAGATCAGGGTGTACTCCTCATCTGATTGGTCGACGCCTCAGCAGATCATCCAGCACCCACACAGGCAGTTTCAGCACCTCACACCTATCAAGGTGAGGGACTGTCCGGTTTAGGTGTTAGGTTAGGGATAAACGTGTTGGTGGGTGTTAGAATTTAGGTTTGTTTTTGGGTGTTGGTGTTAGTGGTTAGGTCAAGGTGTTACACCCAGGTTAGGTCTATGGATAAAGGTTATTGATGTTGGGATTAGGGAACAAGGGAAATGTCAGGTCTGTGTGTGTGTGTGTGTGTGTGTGTGTATTGTCAAGTGTCTTCATCAGGCGGTTGTGTTTGCAGGCCACCTGGCACCCGATGTATGACCTGATTGTGGTTGGCCGCTACCCTGATGAGAGGGTGTGTCTCGGTGACCTCCGGACCATCGATGTCTACGACGCCAGTACAGGAGAGTTGGCATGCCAACTGCTGGACCACAATACTACTGGCATTGTGTCTGTGAGTACTAGTTTTAAACCCCTGTATTTCTGCAGAAGGACTGTTTAACTGTTGCCCCGCCCTTCATCACCAAGAAACCTTCTCACACCTTCTGTTCCAGGTCAACAAGTTCAGTCCAATGGGTAATGTGTTGGGCTCTGGAATGGGTGAGTTCATAAAACATTTTTCCATTCCACCATCTCTTATAGTTTTGACAAAACGTTAGAACGGACATAGTGGTGTTTTCAGCTGAGTTCAACGTGTGCCCATGTCAGAAGTAGTATCCTGTAGGAAATCTGAGTTAGGCACAGAAGCAATAAGGTGTTTGTTCCTCCCTAGGAGTGAATATTCTAGTGTGGAACACAGAGGAAACATTGGCTCGTAAGCAGCTGGGAGGAGAGGCCCAACAGGAAGAAGTTCAGCCTGGCAGAGGCAGAGGCAGAGGTAGAGCCAGCTCCAGAAGCCAGCGCGGAAGAACGGGTGAGGCCAGCAGAGGGGAGAGGCAGGGGGAGGATGAAGACAACATTGGGAAACTGAAGAAGAAGCTGGATTCCCTGGAAGAGTCGTCCTCCTCAGGAGCTCGGACCAGAGCAGCACATTCCAGGGGCAGTAATGACAACAGGACGACACAGAAGGGCAAAAAGAAGTGATCCGGGGAGATGTTGTTTGTGATGACTGTTACTGCATGTCCATGAAAGGGTTGCACAGAGGTGCCTTTGGTAAATTACAGATGTACACACTGTAGTAGTTAGAGGGAATCTATTTGTTGTTCAAATCAGGATTTTTATTGCGTTATAATGTTTTTAAGCGTTATAATGTTTGTCAATGGTTATACTGTACAGGGATACCACACAGACACGTTTGACATGTCATTCACTGTAACATACCATAGTGTCTCAAAGATACAGGTTAGGTTTTCTATTTTTATAACTGGGTTCAATTGTTACTGTGTTCACACTTTTGTAGACTGTAAAAAAAAGGGAAAAAAGAACACAACTATAAACTACTGAACTTGATTGGTTATTGTATCTTTCTTAGTTGATGAATAGTTAGCCTGGACCCAGAACTCTTGATTTGTCAACTCCGGTCTTTTTGACTCATGGTATTTAGCAAGACATTATTTGAAGAGATGTAGTCCCAGGCTAATTAACAGTTTGTTTTTCAAGCTAAATGTTAGTTATGATGGGATCTGGTCTTCGCAGCTCGCTTACAGTAATATTAGCCAGGCGGAACATAACATCACCCCATTTCTCCTGGTCCTCGTTCCTCTCCTGGAGCTTAGCCTGGTGAGCAGAGTACACCATGCCCAGGACCAGGCTCTCAAACTGGGATGCAGCCAGACGGAGTGTCAGTCTCTGGTCCTCAAGAGCCTTCACCATCTGGTCCATGGAAGGGAGGGTTTTAGGGATGTTGTCGTTGATCCGAGCCAGGAAAGCCCGTCCCTGCCTCATAGATGCCATTTCCAGATCCAGCAGGTAGATATTGTTGTCTTTATCGATCTTTATTCCCCCCAGTAATGACTGTATGGGTATAAAGAATATACTGATCAGACAAGTGAGGGTTCATAATAAAGGCACAACAATATAAAACGCTCAGGAGGGATCTGACATGACTGAAGTGTGAGAGGAAGATTCGAAGAGTTATTGTATGCTCAACACAATTTAGCCTGATCCTAGATCTGTTTTCACAGTGGAAGCTTGTATGTTCATTGTCACTGAGAAATAACAATACAAATAGTAGTTGGCAGGGCAAATTAAACTGATCTGGGACCAGGCTTGACAAACGCTACCTCAAACATCAGGTTTGCATCATTAATGGATTTTTCCAAGCCCTGGGAAGCAAGGTCGCCATGAATGGCACCAGACACACCTGAGGAAAGATTCAGTTGTTTTCTCAATTAATGATTATGCAAAAATATGTTTCTTTCAGAAACACTGACCGATAGAATTTAACTCAACAATCAAAATAACCTGTTGTGGTATTACATTGCATGCAAATCTTCCTTTATGTACTCTTTTCTACTCAATCTTCAATGCATTGCATTAGTGACAAATAAGAGGCACAAATTCAACTATTATTATAGAAAAATATAAGTTATGAAAAATTATAACTCACCATCTAAAAGATCCTGAAAACACAGCATCCCTAGAGTGACCCAGAAAAAGAGTACAAGTACAAGTTTTGACATTATATTTTCATGAACTTGTAACACTGGTTGCATTTCACCACTTCTGTCTTTAGTTCCTTAGCTTTGAAGAACTATTAAATAAAACCACACTCTGATAGCCAGTAAGTCTAGGATAGAATGCCTTACATTCCTTCTACTAGGAAAAACACACCAGAGCCAGATGGCTCATAGGTTCAAAGCACGAAACTGTTTAAGCTTCTCCTGGACACGTTAGCTGTGCAGCTTTATGATACAGCAAGTAGGCCTACGCAGATCTATTCTGCGGTGATTATCATATAGGCTCCTGGACCATTCAACAAGTGTGCTGTACATTTTTTTCTTTCGACAAGGTGTTAAGGGAGTTAATCGCGAGAAGGATATTGTAGTGACATATCTCTACCTCTTAGTGGCAGCACTCTTAGTATCTATCGCTGTTAAGAGAATCGGTTGGCTAAAAGTAAAAAAGTTTGTTTACTTCCGGTGAATAGTTCACAGTTTTCTGTATGATAAAATAGTAACTGGGTGAAAGGTAGGCTGATGCGCTTTACTAGTTAATAAAGGACATGTTAATAATAACAACAGAGGTATCACACTGATTTAACTGTTTTACAACTTGGCATCTGTTCACTTTATTTCTGTGGTGCGTTTGGTGTCTGAAAAACGTTAGCGCATTGATGGATGAAGCTAGCTAACAGACTGTCAATGAATGAGCATGATAGCAATGAATGTCTAAGGTTAAAAACCACTGTATAGGTGCGTTTGTTGAACCATTCAAACCATTTCTATTCACACAGAAACAATATGAAACAGCATGGTCTGAATTCAGATTTTTTTATACAGTCGGGTGAACATTGATTGAAAAATCTGACTAAATGAGTGGAGGAACATAACATATACAGATGCTTCGATACAGGTGTACTGCGTGATACCGTTATGCAGTCACCATCCTATTATTCTCTGTGGAATGTATAAAAACTCTGGGAAGGCCCAGTTCACCTAGATTTTGTGCATTACTGGATCTCTTCCAGGATGACAATGCCCAAATTCACAGGGCACGAGCATAGCGCTCTCGACCACCATCATCTAAACATCAAACGAGGGAATATGTTTAGGAAGAAGTATGTTCCATCCCTCCAGTAGATTTGTAGGATTTCTGCAAGGCACATAGAAGCGGATGTTCTGGGGGTTTGTGATGCCCCAACAACTTACTGAGATACTGTAGATATGTTTTCATTAATTTGTCACCTGACTGTATTTTGCTTTAATGTTTGTTTCATGGTGTTGTCAACATTGAACCTTTGTACTTACTACTTGTCTAGTCTTAACCCAGCCAATGCTACTGACTGTCTTGCAGTGTATGCACAGCCCTGGGTGAATGAGAACTAACCCAGTGTTTCTTTGTACACAGTTGTGCTTTTGTGATGGAGTCTGGTGAGGCTGGGGACAGACCCAGGGCGGGGGGGCAGTGTGTCGGAGGGGGCTCCTTAGTGGCGGAGGAGAACTACTTCCTGGGTTACACCTTTACGGACCGCTCCCACTCCAGTCGTGTGGTGCAGAGCATCATGGACCTGTGTCTCCAGGCAAGAGCTTTGTCTCAAATAATTACCCCCTGATTCCTCCCATCCTATCTGCACGTCCCCTTCTAGACTAGCACATCCTCAGTCTTTCCTTTTAGACCCTCCTAGTTCGTGAGGAGGTAAGGGGATATGATGCTCAATATTGAGGAGGCCACTGACGGTTCCTCCATTTAAAATTCCCCACGTCCAGGATGGGCTGTTTGCTGACGTGACAGTGGTGGTGGAGGGGAAGGAGTTTCAGCTGCACCGACTGGTCCTCTCTGCCCAAAGCAGCTTCTTCAGATCCATGTTCACATCCAACCTGAGAGAGGCTCACACGCGCAGCATTGACCTGAAGGACGTCAGGTAGGTGCTCCAGGCGTAGGGAGGCAGGCCGGAAGACGGAAAGGTGCTGGTTTGAGCCTCTCAGCGTAACATCTGAACTGGCTTCCTGAGGGTCTCCCTGTATGATGAGAAGCATTGCAGTGGAATCAGTAGCACAGACGAATCAGGACTTGGGTTCTATTTGCAAACAATTGTCTGCACTGAATTTTAGCGATATCCAGCAACCAAAATTCTGACTGATAACAAAAAAACTGGGTCCTAGAGCTGTAACCTTGAGCAAGGCACTGATCCCATAAACTGTTCAAAGGCCGGGGTTCTCACCAAATTGGACAGTCAAGTATGTTCCGTTTCCCATCCAGTGCATCCGTCTTCCAGCTACTCGTGGACTACATCTACCATGGCACCGTGAAGCTAAGGGTGGAGGAGCTGCAGGACACGTACGAGATGTCAGACATGTACCAGCTGACCGCCCTGTTCGAAGAATGCTCCCGTTTCCTGTCCCGCACTGTGGAGGTCAAGAACTGCCTACAGGTGAGCAAGCAGGCTCCTGGACGTGAAATTGTCTTTGTCGTCGTTGTTTTTGTAATTACTTCATACATGTCTTTTTAAAGGGGAAAAACAATGAATATCTAAACTTTTGTATAAATCCCTCAATGTAATGGTCATACTGTCAAATCACTTTAGTGGGGGGAGAGCAATGTATACCTTTGGCCTCTGGCCCTGCAAAATACTTCACAGAATTAATGAACTCAGGAGTTTTAAACAAAATTTAGAACAGAATTTGAACTTTATTTAACAATTTAGAAGTTGGCCTAAAAAATTATTCTTGTGTATATACATTTGGGAGAACAAGTATTTGATACACTGCTGATTTTGCAGGTTTTCCTACTTACAAAGCACGTAGAGGTCGGTCATTTTTATCATAGGTACACTTCAACTGTCAGAGATGGAATCTAAAACAAAAATCTAGAAAATCACATTTTTAAATAATTAATTTGCATTTCATTGCATGACATAAGTATTTGATACATCAGAAAAGCAGAACTTAATATTTGGTATAAAAACCTTTGTTTGCCATTACAGACATCATACGTGTCCTGTAGTTCTTGACCAGGTTTGCACACACTGCAGCAGGGATTTTGGCCCACTCTTCCATACAGACCTTCTCCAGATCCTTCATGTTTCGGGGCTGTCGATGGGCAATACAGACTTTCAGTTCTCTCCAAAGATTTTCTATAGGGTTCAGGTCTGGAGACTGGCTAGGCCACTCCAGGACCTTGAGATGCTTCTTACGGAGCCACTCCTTAGTTGCCCTGGTTGTGTGTTTCGGGTCTTTGTCATGCTGGAAGACCCAGCCACGACCCATCTTCAATGCTCTTACTGAGGGAAGGAGGTTGTTGTCCAAGATCTGGCGATACATGGCCCCATCCATCCTCCCCTCAATTGGGTGCAGTCGTCCTGTCCCCTTTGCAGAAAAGCATCCCCAAAGAATGATGTTTCCAACTTTATGCTTCACGGTTGGGATGGTGTTCTTGGGGTTGTACTCATCCTTCTTCTTTCTCCAAACATGGTGAGGGGAGTTTAGACCAAAAAGCTAAAATTTGTCTCATCAGACCACATGACCTTCTCCCATTCCTCCTCTGGATCATCCAAATGGTCATTGGCAAACTTCAGACAGGCCTGGACATGCGCTGGCTTGAGCAGGGGGACCATGCGTGCGCTGCAGAATTTTAATCCATGACGGCGTAGTGTGTTTCTAATGGTTTTCTTTGAGACTATATATATATATATATATATATATAGCCATTTATTTATTTATCTAATTTGTTATTTGTTGGTACATTCTGTGATTTCTGGCCTCTGGTTGTGAAGTGAACTCGCTATCAGACTAAGAATTGAATAGCCAATCGAGTTATGGTAATGATTTTGCTGATAGATTATGCTCGTATTAACATAATATTTTACATCCAGCCCAACGTGTGAGGTTTATATTACACTATTATGCATTAAAACACTAACCCAACATAGACTTTAATTTGACTTCACTCAATTGGACCATATCTTGTCCAGTCAGTTTAATGAGGTCTTCCTGGTTGTGCTGCAGCCCAATCAGTTTTATGAGGCATGCCTGGTTGGGCTGCAGTCCAGTCAGTTTAATGAGGTCTTCATGGTTGTGCTGCAGTCCAGTCAGTTTAATGAGGTATGCCTGGTTGTGCTGCAGTCCAGTCAGTTTAATGAGGTCTTCCTGGTTGTGCTGCAGCCCAATCAGTTTTATGAGGCATGCCTGGTTGTGCTGCAGTCCAGTCAGTTTAATGAGGTCTTCATGGTTGTGCTGCAGTCCAGTCAGTTTAATGAGGTATGCCTGGTTGTGCAGCAGTCCAGTCAGTTTAATGAGGTCTTCCTGGTTGTGCTGCAACCCAATCAGTTTTATGAGGCATGCCTGGTTGTGCTGCAGTCCAGTCAGTTTAATGAGGTCTTCATGGTCGTGCTGCCGTCCAGTCAGTTCAATGAGGTCTTCATGGTTGTGCTGCAGTCCAGTCAGTTTAATGAGGTCTTCATGGTCGTGCTGCAGTCCAGTCAGTTTAATGAGGCATGCCTGGTTGTGCTGGAGTCCAGTCAGTTTAATGAGGTCTTCCTGCTCCAGGTGATGTGGCTGGCTGACCGACACAGTGACCAGGAGTTGTACACGGCGGCTAAACACTGTGCTAAGATCCACCTGGTCCAGCTGCACCAAACGGATGAGTTCCTCAACCTGCCTCTATGTCTCCTCATGGACATAATCAAAGGTACCTGATTCAACCGGGGTCCGATTCTCCTAGTGTCCGATTCACCCAGGGTCCAATTCTCCCAGTGTCCGATTCACCTGGGGTCCGTCGTCCACTGATATCAAAGCGTATGTATCCAAAGGTCTCCTTGTAGGACTGCTGGTTTGAGATCAGCCCCCCATCTATGTACTTATCATCCGAGTTCAGGCCTTACTGCCCATGTCAAACTGATTTCATAGCGGCAGTCTCGCTGTGAGGTCCTCCCTACAGACATGTTGTATTGTCTTGAGGAAAATTGAGGTGGTATTTGGCTTGAATTCATGATTTAATCTTATCATACACTAAATGTTATATGATTGGGTAACATGTTGAGGCCTTAAACAATATTGCAGTGAGGTCTGTCTTAAATGGGATTATAGTGTTGATTTGCCTTTTCTTTTTCAGAGATGCTGCACTGGTCAATTATGCAGACACCCACATAATTTGCAAGAAATGTTTTATTTTGCAACATGGAAGGACTGATTAGAGATGTAGGTCATTCTGTGCCGTGACCTTATTGTTGTTCTCCAGATGGAGTTCCATCCTCTCAGAACCCCACTGTGGCCATAGAGTCCTGGATCAATCACAACAAGGTGGAGAGGGAAGAGTTCTTCACTGTTCTTCAGGAGAACCTTAAGGTGTGTTTGTATACTAGAACACAGTTTTTTTTTAATGAACATGTATTTTAGTTATTCTTTTTTGTCAAACCTGAAAAAGGCGTTAATCATAACTACTTATTTATTAATATTCACTTTGATGAAAGTAAGTATGTACAGTTTTCTCTGACCATGTGTTTGACAGTCATTTTGCTTGTTTTGTGTGTGTGTGTGTGTGTGTGTTACGTGTGTGTGACGTGCAGGAGATTGGCGAGAAGGTGCACGTCTACCTGATCGGCAAGGAGGAAACGAGGACCCACTCACTGGCCGTGTCGCTCCACTGCGACCAGGACGACGCCATCAGCGTCTGCGGACAGAACAGCCTGTGTCACCAGATCACGGCCGCCTGCAAACACGGGCCTGACCTCTACGTGGTGGGCGGCTCCATCCCGCGCCGGATGTGGAAGTGCAACATGCAGACCATGGACTGGGAGCGCTGCGCCCCCCTGCCCCGGGACCGCCTCAGCCACGCCATGGTCTCCGTGTACCCGCAGGACACCGTCTACAGCCTGGGGGGGAAGACGCTCCAGGACACGCTGTCCAACGCCGTCATCTACTACGCCGTGAAGGACAACGTGTGGACGGAGACATCCCCGCTGGAGACGGCCGTGTCTGGGGCAGCCGGCGTCAACCTGGGCGGGACCATCTACCTGCTGGGCGGCGAGGAGAACGACATGGACTTCTTCACCAAGCCGTCGCGCCTCATCCAGTGCTTCGACACGCAGACCCAGAGGTGCCGGGTGAAGCCCTACGTGCTGCCGTTCGCCGGGCCGATGCACGCGGCTGCCCACATGGACCTGCTGTTCATTGTGGCGGAGGGCGACTCGCTGGTCTGCTACAACCCGCTGCTGGAGAGCTTCACGCGGCTGCGATTCCCCGAGGTGTGGAGCTGTGTTCCGTCCCCCTGGCGGGTGGCCAGCTGCAACGGCTGCGTCTACGTCTTCAGGGAGCGCTGCAAGAAGGGGGACGCCCACACACTCAAGTTCAACCCCGCCACGTCTGTGGTCTCCGTGATAAAGGGCATTAAGATACTGCTGACCAAGTGGGAGTTTGTTCTGGCCTGAACACATTTCAGATTTAAATAAGAAAATGAGTAAGCTGATTGGCTGGTTCTCCAACTCCTGGACCTGCAACCAATCAGTGACGGGGGTGTATTGAAAGCTGTCTGCTGGGAGGAATCTGATATATCTTTCTTGCGATTTTTGATTCTTGTACACATTGTTGCACCTGTACATCCTTTCAGAGACGTCACATTCCTGTGATGTCCACAAAGCCAAATTCTGTTCCTTATGCAGTATTCTTTTGCCCAATCATATAACCTGTGTTGGCAAAAACTGGTCTGTACATCAAAAATAGACTCTTTTGCACAGTCAAACACGGGAGTGCCCGTGAAAAGGTGGTTTACATGTGTTGCCGGTACAGATGGTGACGTAGTCCCTTGCCTGGTCCCTGACCCTAACGTCCACCACATCAAATTACATTACATCAGATGGTACAGAATGGTCACTGTGGTGCGCCCAAGCAGTATTTCTACGGTCCAGAGAAGTTTCAACAGTAGACACTTTTATTTGAGGCCAAGACAAGCCCTCTTGATGTCGGTCAACACCAAGCCCCCTGTGGGTTGAATCAGATGAGGTTGTCCGGTCCGTCCGGTCGGACATCAAGCGGGTACAGATCATTAGAATAATGACATCATTTTGCTGTATGCTACCAGGCTCACGGATGTTATCCCATCTCCGAGGTGGGTTTCTGTTCCATGTGTAGAAGGCAGTTGTTTTCCGTTCTATGTGACATCACAATCAGAATTGTAAAGAAATTGCACATTTTCCATTTTTATTGTGCACAACACATCCAGTAACAAATTATCTGTAAACAACAATAATAACCAATAAACTACAACAGGGTGGTAGATAGGCCCACAAATTACAGAACGCTTCCCCAGGGGTTGACAGAACATTATGGGCTGGCGTCTCAGACACAGATTAAAAAGTCAAGCTCTATTGGAATCATCGTAGCATCCTCAAGACCAGCACCTTGTCATTTATTGCATATGCACACAACCTATTCATTGTTTTGTAAATCTTTGTAGCTTTCCATGCTGTACGTGTTAATTAAATTAATTGATATTATACCTGTTCTTATCAATTTGTCCTTGCACACATCGGGTTCAGCTGCGAAATTATCGACACTACTTATGACTTTATACATTGATACCTACAAATTAAATCTGTTTTAGTATTATTCTCTCTCCTTTTAAATATATCTATGAAGACATTAAACATATATGTTAGGGATGCACTAATACCTTATTGTCAGTATTAATTCTGAGTACCAAACTCTGCCATTACCGAGTTCCCATTGTATACTGCGTTTTTTTGTTGACGTGCCATTATTGTCATAATTCTTCCACATGATTGAATTGTAGGTTATTCAACATTTTATTAGCAACTTACCCCCCAAAGTACCCCCTCATGTTAATTTCACTAGTAAGCCTATGGTGTAATGAGTGTTTTCAAGTACCCCCTGTGGAGAGGCCAAATGACAATTACCCCCAGGGGCCTGAGTACCCCTGATTTGGAACCACTGTTCTATAGCAATGTTGAATGGGGATATTTATTGGACAAATAAGTCACTGCAGTGAAAACTATGCATGTGAAAATCTGACCGTTTTCCTTGAAGTTTATAAAAGCATTTTCTTATCGTTATTTTTTTTAAATCATGTAATTACCTGTGAATGGGCACGTTTAGCTTGTTGTCCTATCCTAACTTCGTCGCAGTAGAAAAGCGTTACTGTAGGCTCTTAGATGTCTTATATGGCTAATTGATTGAAAATGTATGTAAAATGAAAACCAGTACAACACCAGATAGGTAGGCATTCTATTTAGCAATGTATCTGAATGGATTTCGAAATTAGAAATCGCATAGTGTTTTCAATATGCTTGGTATTAACCAGCTGACATTAACAAATTTAGCTAGCGTTAGCCAGCTAACCTAACTTCTCTACTGTCACCCTTGAAAAACTTGCTTTGCAAGATTTCCAGCTACTAGTTTTAATTGTTGCTGTTTGAAGTGTAACGTAATTCCAGACTCAGACCTAATTTTATGGACCGGTTTCACAGACCCGGATTAAGACTAGTCTAGAACGAACAAAATCAAGTTCAGTAGTTCAACTCAATTGAATCGTTCAAATGTTTTGTCCTAGCCTAGGCTTAATCTTTGTCTGCGAAACGGGCACTAAGTATTATTGAGTTTACTAGGCATATCCGGCATGTTTCTGGCCTGCCCATAATCATCAATTTATCGTGGGTTTTCCGTACATTGTTAATACAAACTGTTTCGTGGTATCGGTTCATTACCAAGACTCGCAGTCCCCAATCCCGTATTTTTTACCCAAATCGGTTCCATTTACAGACTTGACACTAACATTTATGGAGAAAGAGACATGATATGTAAATGTATAACATCTATGAAGCCATTGCGCACAGCACCTATGGAGACAACTGAAATATATAATTTCTATAAAGACATAACTGCTTAACCCAGAAATACTTTTAAGAATGTTTATATTGAGTGTCTCCAGGCAATGCATTTAGGAAGGTTATTCATGTTCTGTAATGAACACAACGGGATTTGGAATGACATTACCACCAGTGATACGACCGCTACCTTCCAAGATGCATAAATAAGTTACATAAGTAACAGTTCCAATCCGTGTAGAGGTTGGCTTGGGCGGGGTGGCGTCTATGTTTGTGGGGGGGTGTAGAATGGCTTGAGGCGGGGGGAGACGAAGAGCAGCACGAGAGGGGCCAAGGCTCCTACGGATCCCATTGAAGTGTTTGAGGAGGCTGTTCATCTGAAACCTAAGCCCAGTAACATGTCAGACTCCATGAACTATTCTGAGCATCAGTTGCTGACGACGGGGTGAAAGGTATAGTGAGGGGGGGGGGTTGTGTGTGTGTGTGTGTGTGTGTATGTGTGTGGCCGTGTGTGTGTGTGTGAGCACCTGTGTTTGTGTGTGTCTTCGCTGGCCTGTACCCACCTACAGGAACACGTTACCATCCAGCCAACACAAGCTGTGTTTGACTGACTAGCTGTGCCTCCAATGTTGTGAAATAACTCTGCTTTTAGCTTCAACTCGCATCACGCAATTCAGATCTTACGGCCGTGTCCTCAAGGCATTTCCAAGACAGAATTCGGCAACCAAAACTTTGCCTCCCATTGGTGTGCAATGGAGTCAGTGTCAGGCAGTGTGGGATAACTGGCAGTGAGACGCTGATGTGAGGAAAATAAAGCCCCTGTCTATAATATGCAAGTTTGAATGAATTCACTGGCCGACGTTGTGCGAGAGCCAAATAGAAATGGTGTGTCTTTTCCTCCAGTCGTCTGAATTCCCCCGTGCTCAGATCCATTACCAGCTGAGACTCTAACCTTGTGTCTGTTAGTTAACGGCCGACGGATTGTGATTGTAGCAATTTCAGCTCCGGAGTTTGGCTGAAGTGTCGAGGAGACAGAGATGGTATCAGAGCTGACCTTGGGTCTGTGAACACAGGACAGAGCAAGATTCCTGCAGGGACACGTGGTCGGGAGTGACAGGGACATCTGCTGCAGCGCCAGCCCAGGGAGCGAGGAGGAGGAGGTGGTTGGGGGTAGGGGACGCTGGGGGAGGACATTCCTTTTACTGGGGTGTGGAGGGAAGGAACAGATATTCTGGGATCCCGCTGCCAGCACTTAGCGGGGAGACGTATTTCTGTAGTTTTTCAAAGCAGAGTTTCTTGAGACTAAAGTGTGAATACTTTAAGGTGTTCTTGTGGGATAGAGGAAGTAGAAGGGGACAGGATGGGCTCCCAGGCTTCCATCTCAATCTCATCTCAGGGGTGAGTAATGAAGGCTTTAGTTGGATGCTACTTTAGGGCACTGGATCCAGTTTCCTTCCAGCCGTCCTGACCCTTCATAGTGAAGTGGACCAGAACGGAGCTGAAAGAGCTGCATCAGAGAAAGAGAGAGGCTGACTGGATCAGAGAGAGAGAGGACAACTGGATCAGAGCTGCCAGAACACAGATGAGGAATCTGATTGAGGCCATTTGCAGAAAAGAGAAACCTCATAGAATCACAGTCTGGATTGGATCTTTGGAAACCTCACTCACTGTGCATTTAGCGAGGATCTACTCTCCTAGTCCTCCACTAAAGAACGCCAATCAACATCTAAACGGATGAATATTTTTATGAGGCATCTCTTAGTAGTAGACATGGGCCAGGACCAAACCAAGCAGCAGATAGAGAAAGGCCTAAAGCTGTACCAGGCCAACCAGACAGACAAAGCCCTGCATGTCTGGATCAAGGTGCTGGAGAAGACCTCGGACCCTGGAGGGAAGTTCAGAGTATTGGGCTGTCTCATCACTGCCCACTCTGAGATGGGGAAGTATAAGGAGATGCTCAAGGTAGGAGGGAATGTTCACTGTTTAACTGATCACTTATAATAGTACGCGGTTCATGACTACTATTCAATGTTGTAGTCATGCTATGTTCATGAGTACTGATCACTGTTGTAGTAATATGACATCCGTGACTACTGTTCACCGTTGTAGGTTCATGACTACTGTACTGTACATTTGATATATTCAAGCAAATGTTTTGTTCAAAGGCAGAATGCCAGATTATTTTGCCTTGGTGTTCAGGTTTAAAGTTGAATGTTTTAATCCCCAAACACTTATTTAGGTGTTGAGAGATGTGAGCTGGGTAACATATCACAGTTGTAGACACATGGATGGTCTTGTTGATCATACTTGAGTTAGTGAAAACTGTAATTTAACGGGATGTGATCCTATGAGTATCTGAGACGTCTCTGTATTACATAACTGGTGTCTTTAAATGTTTTCAAATGGCTGCTGCTGTTGAATTGTCATGTAATCATGGTTAGGGTCATTTCGAATACAAAACTGAACTGCCCAATCTAAGTTCAATTTAAATCACTGCCTTTTACAAGAATTGAGCCCAACCCCTGATCAGCACCACCCTGTTAAGCTGAAGTAAGACTGTATCAGATTACAGAAGACTTCCTGTGGATGAGAGATGACATAATGACAGGACATGGGCACTACTCGGTAGGGTGTCAAAAGTATCGTCATGGGCCCCTGTCAATGAGCACAGGCCCTCAGAGGTGTCCATTATAGTATTACAGTATTGTCTATGATGAAGCTGTTGTACATTATTTTGTTACGGTGTTGTCTAAGGTGTTGCTGTAGTACATTCTATTCTTAGATTGTTGTCTAAAGTGAAGCTGTAGTACATTCTATTCTTACGGTGTGGTCTAAAGTGAAGCTGTAGTACATTCTTTTGTTACAGTGTTGTCTAAGATGAAGCTGTAGTACTCTATATTGTTACGGTATTTTCTGAGGTGAAGCTGTAGTACATTCTATTCCTTACGGTGTAGTCTAAAGTGAAGCTGTAGTACTTTCTAGTCTTACGGTGCTGTCTAAAGTGAAGCTGTAGTACATTCAATTCTTATTGTGTTGTCCAAAATAAGGCTGTAGTACTGAGATTGGATGTGGGCACTGTTTTTTACATAATGCCCTTCCTCCTCATACTGGCCTGGGCACACAGCTTAGTATTTATCAACTAAGACTTGAAGCACCATTTTGCCCAAGCAGAACCACAACAATGGCTTGTTTTAGGACAACAAAGTCAATGTGAAGGAACACTCTACAGTCTGAAAATATGTTTCAAATTGTTATGTAAATATCAAGGATGGTCATACCATACCCATAACTTCAGCCCCATCTGCCAGCTTTTTACATATACACTCTGTTTCTTTGTGAATGTTTCAACTGCTGACTCCTGTTTTACCGAGTTAGTTATCAAAAACCTACCCCTTGGGCTCAGAAATCACGTAAGAGGTGATCAGGTGTGTTTATGTTTGTTTAATATTTGATATATACGATATCAACTACAGGAGAAAAATATCATATAACATGAGTTTTATTTTATTCCAAGACCCTGGATGATGTTTGTGTTATTGATTTACTGATTCTCTCTTGTCTCTCTTTCTCTTTGTATCTTTCTCCCATTCTTACCATATCTCTCTGTCCTCCATCAGTATGCCCTAGCCCAGATTGACACAGCCAGGGAGATGGAGGACCCAGACTACCTAACTGAGGGCTATCTGAACCTGGCCCGGAGCAACGAGAAACTGTGCGACTTCCAGAAGACCGTGTCCTACTGTAAAACCTGCCTCAACATGCAGGGCACCACTGTCAGCCTGCAGCTCAATGGACAGGTGGGTCCCTGCAGTCATATTACAATCAGTGGACATGTGGGTTTTCATTTTAATATTATAATCTATGAACAGGTGGGTTTCTGCAGTAATATTATTCAGTGGATAGTTGGGTCTCTTCAGTCATATTACAATCAATGGACTGGTGGATCCCTGAACTCATATTACAATCAATGGACAGGTGGGTCTCTGTAGTAATGTTATAATGAATGGACATGTGGGTTTCTCCAGTAATGTTATAATGAATGGACAGGTGGGACTCTGCATTGATATTTTAAGCAATGGACAGGTGGGTCTCTACAGTAATATTATAATGAATGGACAAGTGGGACTGTGCAGTAATATTATGCAATGGACAGGTGGGTCTCTACAGTATTCTAATCAGTGGACAGGTGGGTCTCTGCTAGGGCTGCCCGACTGGGATAAAATATTGAATTGCTTTGACAAATATTGCAATTACGGCTATGATTTACGATTTTCAAACGTGTGTTAACAGCTCTATTGAAAATAGAGATCATGGCCTACATAATGTGTTATTAAACTGAATAAAATCGAGTTTAAGTTCAGTGTTTTCTATTTTACTTATCACCAATTTGAAAATGCAGCCTGTGTCGAACTATTCGTTGAATTGCTCATTTAATGCAATGGCGTTTGCAGCGTTTGCTATGTTAGTGCCGTTGCCATAGCTGGTTAGGAAACATTTCTCAGTATATGTTCTCCCATATTAAGTTTCTTTGTAGTGTTGAAGCTTAACCTGCTTCACCCGAATAAGTTGATGAGATGAAGTCAATAAGGAAGAGAACAATATTATAATCAATAATCAGCCAATTTTATTGATTACACAATCAGATATATCTGGAGACAAGCTTACCAACAAGTCTAAAGTTCCTTCCCCTCGCTGCGGCTTTATAGCCTTTCTAGTTCCCGCCCCTTCCCTAATCTACCCCCTACCTATACATTCTTTCTTACTCGCTAGGGCGTGAGTACTCAAATTCCTCCGTGTCTTGCCTCGGCTCATAAAGCGTGGATCCCAGGTCAGCCCCCCCCAACCAATAACATTTGTTTTCCTGTTACTGCCGCGCTTGAGGTACATGACTCTCCCTCCCCAGCCTGTTGCAGCTTAATTTCTATTCGGCACCTTTCTTCTTCCAACTTCCTCCTCAATTTCTACATCAACCTAAACATATTACATTAGCCTTTCTCACATTAATATTAACATATCACATTCACATTTATCACATTAATATTATTAACCTATCCCATTCGCCTTTATCACATTATCATT
>JACXGJ010007603.1:0-29962 GCA_016801105.1 Esox niger
TATATATATATATATATATATATATATATATATATATATATATATATATATATATATATATATATATATATACATACATACATACATACATACATACATACATACATAGATATACATACATACATACATACATACATACATACATACATAGATATACATACATACATACATACATACATAGATATAGATATACTATGGTCTTAGTTATGGTCATCATTAATGGTTAACGCTCACCTTGGCTGGGCTGCCCTGGCACTGAAGTTCCGGGGTACCAGCCGGGTCGGGTCCCCCAAGTTCCTGTCTGACCGTTGAGCATTCTCAGCTTGTCATACATGCCATCTGCGCCCATCTGTTGCTTCTCGCTAGCCAGGTTGCGAAGGACTCTGTTTATCGATGACACCTGAAAGACAAACAAAATAGAAAGCCTTGTTTTGCGCCACGATAGAATATGTACGCCACCCCTGGTGGTGTGTAGGCACGCGATCACTAGGCGTGCAAATAGACATGCGCGCAACCACACACAGGCCTAGGTCAGTCCTGACAATCGATCTGCAAATAATTATGTTAACAGAGCATGTTCATATTTTACAAGGAGAAAAACGTTTTTACTGTTGACAAACCTTGAAAATGTGACTAAAAATTTACTGAGAATACTGTACATGCATCTGGTTAAAACATTCTTAAAACGAAATAATTCGAAATCACAAAATGCATGCATGCCTCCACAAATCAACTCATGCAGATCATATGGTGTAAATATGTAGGCTTATGGATGTATTTCAAATAACTCATGACTAAATGGTTGGCTGCTCATCATACATGCTTTGCGACCACTCTCTGAGAAATAATTTCAGATGGTAAATTAAATCATGCTCATAACTTACACTCACTGCACTTACACTGGGTATATTGTCGTTCGTGCAGACCCCCTCCGACAACAGTCTGTCTCGGATCTCCCAGGCGAAGATAGAAGGGCACTCCCGCTTGTACTGCGCTATCTTCCCCACCACCTCTGGAGTGGCTACCCTCGGTTTGCTGCCTCCAATCGCTCTCGGTCTAATGGAGCCAGTCTCATAGTATCTGCCCAGGATCTTACTCACGCACCCGTTGGACACCTGGATAGAAAACAATAGACACAATTCACATACATTATTTAAGACTAGTTGCGAATTTTTTAAGATTACGTCAAACAATAATACGCTTACGTTTTCATTGTCCAGCACTTGGACTTTTGAGTCATCATGGGTCTATAAACAGAAAATATGCCTTAAATGGTATAGGATAACAGATTATGCACTTTCTAAAATGCAACTGGTTTTAGGGGATGCGTGGTAGGCTTAGGCCTACAATTTGTTAGCCTTAATTTAATTTGAATAGGACATAGATAATGAGAACAAAATATGCAGGGCTTTTTACCGCCATACATATGGGGGGGGGGGGGTAATAAAAGGCTCTTGTTTTATTATTTTTATTTTGGTAGCCTAAAGACATTTGGAAACCACGCTGAAAGCTACGGTATCCCACGCTAGACCGAAAGAATGCGCCCTTGTCACCTGCAGAATCCTGGAGATGTCACACGGCCGTGCACCACTGTGAGCAAGTTCGACGATTTTCTGCCTGGTGGTGTCCGGTAGCGGTCTACCGTTAACGAACACACCGCCCAGCTGGTTCACACCGCTGTGACCTGAACGGAGACAAAGGAGAGCCCCGTTATATGCTACGGATCCAATGTACAAGATACGTTTATGATCACAAAATATATTGTATAACAAAACAGAAGTGAGTCAATTAATGCGTTTCCTTAAGGATGTTTAGCGTTCAGAGTAAAAATAAGAAAATAAAGAAGGGCATATATTGTTGACAAAAAAAATATTTAGAATAAAATGCGAGATACCCAGGCTAACAGTGCAATTTTCCGCAAAATAAATATGTAGTAGTTATTTCCCGTTCAATAGTTCTATTGTTATCAGCGCCTCAGGGTCAAGCCCGCTTTGGACAATTGTCAGTGTAATTCAATTGCCTTGAATCAACATACAGAGAGCATTGATTAAGCGTCAGTAGCATCTAATGATCTGGATCAAAACACATCCATCCAACTGAGATTAAATAAGCTATTCAAAGGTGAAATCAGCTATCCATAGGAGAGGTGACCAATATTATTTCGCCGAGCAAGCCAACCAAATTCATCCTTTCGCAAACTTCGAAATGAAACCCCCTAATCTTCCTCCCCGCCTTTCCAATGTAGCTAACATTGCGCAACACATCGACACAAATACACCCAAACACAATCGATTTACCTAGTCCTAAATATACAAAAAGCAATAAATGTTATTTGAATATAAATCATTTTAAAACGAATATTCAGGTAGGTTTTAGTTAACGAGGAGGTTGAAAAGCATCGAAAGCGCCAGCAAACCTGAAGCCAAGTGGGACAGATGCCTCCCCGGAGTGCCTTGGCTGTGCTCTACTTCTCCGCTCCCTTCCCCTGTGCTGCCGCCTGCTACATTGACTCTGGGAGCAGAGGCTCCTTAGCAATAAATAAGCTCCAAATATAGAAGAGGGGGAAAATATGATGAGCCTGGCTGACATTTGTCTTTAAAATAAAGCTAGCTGCACGTCAAGTTTGAGCTTAATTTCTGGAAATAGGCGGAAGTCGCCTCGGATCATGCATGGAAGGCTAATTGAAAAGATCAGTTGGAGCACTTGTGGCAGGCATGTCACTTTATGACACCGCTCTGCTTTTGAAAAACGCATCGTCACGACAAATAGTAGCATGATAAAACGACCCTCTCTGTCTGCATTTGGATATCACTCAGACAAAATTGGACGCTACTCGTTTACCCTTCGAGGGAGGCTTCGTTTTAAGGTGACCAGGGGCGACGCGCGGGCACTACAACGAGGGCGCGCTTGGATTCTGAACATATTAAAACTGACATCTCGTTTTTTTCTCTTGTTTGTATTTGGCAACAAATCCTCACAGCCACTACAGTCCCGTTGTGTAAAATCAGTGGGCTATCTCTGCTTAGAGATAGGCTTGCATTGTGCTATGTACTCTGTAAATGGACCAATATGCATTACGAACGTCATGTGCCAATTCAATGCCATGCTTTGAGTGATAAATCTCTTTAACAGAATTAAACACAGTTCCTAGGCCACCGAGGGTAATGATTATTTTTCTAAGTGGACCTTTAATAGAAAATCCATTATCATCCTTCTTGCTCTTTGGTAATTCCAGGATTAAGTGGAATTAATAGACTTCTGGCTCTCAAATTGGCTTGTCGGCGCTAAGCAGCTGAGCGCGGCGGGTTTACACCGCGGCAGCGTCACCTCAACAGATGTATAACTATCATATAAATCCACGGGATCGATAAAGCCGTCAGATAAGGACATCACATACAATTTCAGCTCTTCAAAGGTTAAGTCTTAATCATGGGTCCAATTCCCTACGGCTAGCAGCGTCGCTCTCGCCCGCTGGCGCTGATTATGCGCCTTGTATTCTATTGCTAGTTGACTAATAGGAAAACATATGGTGTCAATTTGGACGCTCCCCACCATATACACCCAGGAGTTATTAGCACAAAAGCCACGGAGGCCGCGTCGACCTTTACACAACACTATAGGGCTTGGCCCAATGATATCTCATCGGCAATTCGCACCAGAAATCCCCGGCCAAGCCAGGGGAGCATCCCATTAACGCTTGTCCCGGGCAGAGGGGGCAGTGCACAGCTTTGATAAAGCCTCGTTTAAACATTATCTCAGTAAACACTGTCAGCGATTAGCCTACCCACTTTGTCAACGCAAATCGCGGAGCTTGTGCCAAGGTGGGGTACTGCGTGTAATTGGCTACCCATTTGTTGAACGTTTCAATACAGACAATGTATTTATACATTTGAATTATGAGACAAATAAATAGACTAAGACAACGACCAGTTGTCATAATCTAACAGGACATTTTTGGTGAGCCTTTTGTAATTGTACCTGACACTGAACAAAATCAAATTCCTCATTTTCATAGAAATTATAAACCATCACATTAGCCTAACGGAACAACATAACAATGTGCCATAGAAACTGCACGTGATCTAGCTAAAAACATAGAATTTTGACATAATACAAAATGTGGCTATATGAACACAAGTTACAGCACAGACACGTCATCAAGGTGAGGAGAATAGCAAATCGAAAATCATTCTACACACCTTCATCACAGATGTCATACACCTCTTGTCCAGCAGCAAGAGAGAAGATAATGTTATGTTTATCCTTTATGGTTCAGTAAATTTCGCCAGTTACTCACATGGGCTATTATGTTAAACAATCCAGCCAAATAACACACTCCAACAAATATATAGACCTACACACAGTATATTTTCCTTTATGTTGCCCATGTAAGACAATATAATGTTTTAACATGTTTTTTTCTTCCTTGAGTTTATGTATACAGTTTTACTCTGTTCTTATAATGTGGACATCTTCATTCTAACTACTGCTCTGTCCACGAGGAGACTAATCTACATAAAACATTTGGTATTCCTCATGTTTCATGCAATGTCCTTTCCCTTTCCGCCCAGCTAATCGTGTATGCAGCCTGGCAGTCAGCCCTAACACTAATGCAGACGGCTGTGCAATTATTTAATACCAACTCAAGCAGAAAGATCTCCCCCTTCAACCCCCTATTTTCTCTCTCGCTCGCTTTCTCTCTCGCTCATTTTTCTCTTTCTCTTTCGCTCGCGCTTTCTCTCTCTGTGCACATAGCAGAACACTAAAACAATCTGTGGAAATTAACAGGATATATAATTATACGATAACCGTCAATGTTCAAAAACTCTCTGGTCTGGAATGGGCCATATAACATGCTTAGCATATATATGAAGATGAGGAAATATTTCAACAATGTTCTTTGGACAATGGACAGTACTAAACAAAATTACATAAACTGGGGCAACACGTTTCCGTGGAAAACAAGGCATTAAAGCTGTTTAAGTTGAAGGAAAAGGTGAAAAAAGACATGGGGTTGTCAATGTTCTGGTTGCATGCATTCATATCTCCACTTGCGTTTAGTATCATCGTTAAAAAGCAAAAATATGCAAATCCACTTACTGTTCTGCATCATTGAGGCTACGCCAGACTCCCACGTGGATTGGTTGTGGTATTCTATGCGTCATAAGGAAATAAAAATAATTGTTAGTATCAACATGACAACAAATGTTAATTGCAGTATTAAAATACCGAAATACAATTTAATTAATGTTCTCTCTATTTTTTTAATATAAGTAATATATGTTCTCTATTTTTTTTCGCCTTTTGGTTACTTCGAATTCCAAGGCAATTACGGCGGATACTTTGGTAAAATACAACCACAATGTTGCTCTTTCATTATAACTTCGCCATGATCCATGTGAATTGGCATATCCCCATTGTGTATATAAATATATATTTTAGCATTAAACTTGCCTGGAAACAGAGTTGACTGTCCGCTTAAAACAATTTAGCCAATCTTAATGTCTCCCTATAGGACAAAGCAAAACAGTAGGATTAGTACAGCCCTAGAGAAGACTGTGTCCTACATTTTATAGCTAAACCCTAGTAAAAAATATTAAAATAATTGAATTCGAATCCTAATTAATAAATCAGATAATATATATTTTTGGTAAATTTCTGTTCTTAATTTTGTGTTGCCAAAACAACGTTAAATACTGTCAGTTTAATCGGGCAGCTTAAAAATGCTGAGGTAAATAAGTTAGAGGGTTTATATTAGTTAGTGCGTGCATCATGGCATGCTTGTTTACTGATCCCCTGTTTCTGATCCCTTGACTGGGTTTTTCTTCTGTTCTAGTCAATGGCTTGTAAACATGGCGTATATAAAATTAATGCAGCGTCCACATGAGGTATTTCCAGTCTTAAATTCTCACATGTATCCTTGTCTCAATGGTAGATAATATGATATTCGTTTTACCAGTTTCCCTCCCCTTTCTTGACCCCTCTAGTCTAAAGTGTACAGTGACACACTCTGTCTACTTCGCCTCACTGCTCAGCGAAAGTACAAACCAGGAGGGGTTAGAGGCCCGCGCACAATGCCCGCCGTAGTCCCAACAATGCGCCCCTTTCAACTGCTATACCCAAACCCAGGGCGCACAACTCGGCCTCCGCAACTAGAAGCACAGCTTCCCACTAAACGTACCAACAACTCCAGAATACAAAGAACCGAATGCCTACACCCCCTCTGGGACCATACACACCACCACAACACCTTCTCACTTGCACAGCGGACGACGTGACCTCGGTTGCCCGTAGCCCAATGTGGGTTTTGTTTGTTTCGTTTTGGGAAATGGAAAAGTAATTTCTTGTTATAAATATCTGGAAATAATTGTGTAGCTGGTGAGAGTTGTTAGGCGGTTGTAAAAAGATACAACAGCTCAGTAGGGAGCTCAATTGGGAAAAGACAAACGCAATAAAGAACCCATTCAAACGAATGGTTAAAAAGGGGCCCAGTGAAGGAATAGTGCGAATTTTGTGTCTTTACGCCTAAACAAACCTGTTGTGGGAATCTGTGTATTCCAGCCTAAAGCTACACTTTGGAAACATGCATTGACTTATGCATTAAGACCTAAACATTTTACAATCAATTTTACAATTCATTAGAACACTTGTATATTTGGAGAGGAAATTCTAGATAATCAAGTATCTACTTTTTCTCTTCAGTCTTGTTTTTAGATGCAGCCTATTGGAAAACAACCAATGGGTCACTAGGAGCACAACAATTATTATTATTTATTTATTTAGAAAATAGAAATGCAACTATCTCAATTATTTTCATTTCACCACATTGACTCTATTTGTTGTGTGCCTAGTGCAAAGACACAAAACAAATCACCCAATGGCTAATGGTAAAATAATCCGAAATGGTTATCCGTGTAAAAATATTAATGCAGAATGTTTAAATAAATCATCTGTGTCACACTCCCATTCCATGACATCATCGGCCCAGTTAATCATTTATTTATGGTCGAAAACTCTACCATTGTTGTCCTTGAGGTTAACAAGGGTCTAATCTGCATTTCTTTTCCTTTAGTAGTAGCTAATCCGTAACAACAATCACCTTAATTAAACATGCTTATTCAGGCTGCTGGATCCTAAGTTCACAACATTCAAATGCAGAAATACATTACTATGTCAACAATGGCTCGGTAGGAAGATGTGAGCAGCAGGCATTTACATGCACAAAGAATCTTAGTATTATCTTTCATATAATAATGGGTTATTAGCTCGTTTTTTGTCAGGTTTATTGTCTATGTTAATTTATCATGAATTAAAACGATAACAATTATGATTAGAATAAATGTAAAATGTAGGTATTTATGAAACTTTCGTTTGACATTGTTTTCTAGTTTATGTGAATATCGATTATCGACTTTTATTTCTACATATATAAATAGCATCATGTTTTGATCTTATGTTTTTACTTTATCAACTTTTTTGTTTCGATGAGGTAGTCTTCGACAGCGTGCTTGTAGGCATATAGATTATATTTAATTATTGCCTAATTTTATCTTTACTTGCTTTGAAGGGGAAAAGGCGTTTTAGGAAAGAAGTTTACTTGAGATATATTTTATTTGTCACACAAACAAGAAAGAAAATAACTAGGCCCGCTTGTTCTTGGTGCATTTTAGCGAAAGCGCTTGGGTGACTCCGCTGTCTATGAATCAAAGTGACACCTTTCCTCAACGGGTCATTGCTCCCCATTTTCCACGATGATCACTGTCTTGGCCTAACGTGACTTTTTACTCTTTGCTGTCATAAATACGCATTAAGCTATCCGTAAACACCAACACTGCCGAGCATTAAAGAGCACATAAAAACAAGAAAGCAACCCGGAATGCCGCTTCAAATCGTACTCTGCAATTATAGTAGGAATTGCGTAGAGAGTACAGTAGCAGTGGCTATGCTACCCAAACTCCAACCTACACAGCCAAGGCTTATCTTTATGTAGTCTTGATGCTTATTATAATAATACTATTAAATATTGGTTCTTTTAATCACAACCATAGATTTGTTTTCAATTAAATAATTGAGTGTTTAGCATTGAATGTGACAAATCTAATGTATGTATGGTAGGGGGGTTGCGGTCTAGGCTGAAATGTACAGACAAACTTTTTATTAGAATATCTCCCCTCCTCACCTTTTTGAGGCATCCTGCGCCGCTGTCTAAAGTCCTTGTCAAATAGTTCTCCGCGCCACAGAAAAGGGACAAATGTAGGACTGTTTCTTGTTGTAGATTTTCAGTAACAAGAAAAAATAGTTTTCCAGTGATCTTCAGTGGAGATGGAAGGGATATCCCTGCGAAGGAGACAGAGATTGACAGTGAACTCAGATGTCAGGACCACAGAGTGAGCGAGAATGTGCATTCGCGTGTGTGTGAGTGAAAGAGCGAGCGAATGAGAGAGTGGGAAGAGAGAGGGAGAAGCGAAGGGGAGGGAAAGAGTGGAAGAAGAAGAAGGGGGTTGGGGATAAGCGAGAGAACACACCGGTGCTGATTGGTGATCGTAAGTGTATTACTGTATGTGTTCCTGGTCTGCTGTACACGGTGCCTTATCTCGCCTCCGCGGCTCTTCACTTGCCCATTAGCCGACCTCTGTCATCATCAGCCCCACGTAAAGACGTCTCCCTCCGCCAAAGCCATAGCGGGAAACGGCGCGGAGAGAGAGGAGATACCGGTCTCCACAAAACACTAATCAGCCCACACATGCACCCCCCTTTTCCGTCTCGTTCCCCCGGTAGCAGAATATTGCCCGGTGAAAAGCAAACATGCCCACTGCATAGAAAGGAAAGGCCCGGTTCTCAGCAGAGGCAGTTGGCTAGTTAGTGGTGGGAATCTCAGGCATGTTTACAGCTAAAATGATAGCAGAGTTGTAAACTCGGGTTGCTCATATATTTTTTTAAGCAGTCATGATAAGCTTATATATTTTTTACACTGAGCTGATTGTTCAATATTGCTTATAGCAAGACTACACGTTAAAATGTTTATATTTGTTATGCGTTTGGTTAGCCTATGTTTTTACTAGTCTACCTCAAGATTATTGAAACAAAATACGAAAATAAATTTACTTACTTACTTATTTATTTTCTTGAGGTCTGTATGACAATAGAACGTTTCAGATTTTAAAAAATTATAAGTTCTGGCTGTTGCAGTAGTTGTTATGGTTCTACTTGGATTACAGAGTGATGTGGCCCATGGCAATCAGGGCTACTGATCACATATGAGTTGAAGAGGTCTTCTCATTGCCAGCTGTTGCTTCTCAAAGGGGAAACTACTTTCTGTATGAAGTGCACTTAAAGGCGGTCTCCAGTATAGGCCTTCCTGCTTAAAATAATTCCCCACGTGCCTTTGTTTACTTTTTGGTATCACCTTCACTGACCGCTCAGCCAGTCAGGGACATTGTAAACATACAAAAACACACCGTTCTCTGCCCGCCGCCGCAATGCGTAACGGTCTTTTGCTTTTAGACAGGCTCTGCTGCTTTTTATACACGCATTTCCAGGACTGGGCGACGTCACTCATATGACCTGACAGCAAATAACACGCGTAAATAAATCAAGGCAAATGACTGCAGCCATGACCACACGCTCCCTAACTGCGATGGTTGAATGCTTGGCCATTAGGGCACACCTCAGCGCACCCGAAAGAAACCCCTCGGAGCCCGTATTGGAGCTTACACTCGTAGCTTGCGTAGCACCAGTCTCAATGCAGGGAGTCCCTGTTGCTTATTCCAAAGCTATGTTGAAAGGGGGAATGCTAGCTGTATGGTTGTGTGAAACAACCCAATGCAAAATGGGGGCACAAAAAAGAGGGGGAAATGAGGAGAGGGGGAGGGGATGGGGATCTCTTAGGTTTTCGGAGAGCGCAGAGCATGAAATGAAGTCATGGAGGCATACACTTGACTTTCTTTGACATGTGAAAAAGTCAGAGAAGTCAGAGCTCATCAATAAACTACCTCGGAGGTGAAAGAGGGCTCCCTGACAACCATCGGATTCCTAACTACGCGTTCAATGAACAGACAAACGACGCTGCCAGAAAGAGGGGGACCGCGAGGCCTGAATGGGGGCCTCAGTGGGCGCGCGGGATAATGAGCTCGAGAACCAGCATAAACTGTCACCCAGTCTTCCAGTGAAGAACAAGAAAAACACCTCGGCCAAAAGTTTCTCCCCAAACTAGCTGTTATGTAACCCAGATTTTCTCCCATTTCTTATCCACTATGTGTTCGATCACTAACTTGGTCTTTATAACTAGATGTATCAATCACTGTGATGTTTCACTTTGTTTTGGAGTTATCAGTATGTTCTTGTGTGTTTCTGAATGACGATGATATCTATTTTCATCTTATCAACTCGTTTCATAGTGTAAACTAACTTGTAAAAATAGGGGAATTGACGTGAAATGCCAGTAATCAACAAATCTCAATAAGGTGAATATGACAGTTTGACCAGCCCCATGCTTCGTTTTCGCAAAGAAATGGCATGCAAGAAATGGGCACATCGATTTGATAGATTCACATAGCTTATGATGTTTATTGCACCGAAGACAAAAATAATAACGTAAATGTCTTTACTTTTTCTTTTTTGTGAATTCAATGTAATGTTTTAATGTTTAATAACGCCTATCTTTTGAGCCAAGTAGCTCATACATGTTACTTACATCCAGATATTGTTAGGCTAATCTAACTAATTATTTAAATAATTAATTAATATAAAATGTATGCTAATTTTGTGGGCAACATGTGTGGACAGATTTAGTCATTGTAATTTAATCGACATCCTCTAGCAAGTAGATTGCAGCTGACGAAAATTCACTACTAACCCGCTTAAGTGAGAGAGAATCCCTGATGTGTGTTTCGAGTAGTTTTCGCTGAAGACAATAAGTCCAATAGATTATTGATTTCTTTGGGAAAGTAGTAAATCCGCTCCGAGTGCATTCTCCTCACGATAAGTATTTATCGACTCCAAAGTATTCATTATCTTTCAACGCTTATGAAGAAAACTTGTTTACGGGAATATATATATATATATATATATATATATATATATCTAAGGAGAGTGCATTACAGCAGCATCTCCAAGGTAAGTGTGAAAATGTTGTTAAACGAGTAACTGTATAGAAGCTAGCAATTAGCCCAATTCGGATTAGCAGCAACTAATGCCGTAGGCCCTGAAAATAAATCCTAATCTTGTCGCTATTTTCCCCTGGGGCTGTGGTCTTTGTGGCCCCTCGAAAAACTTTTAACAAAACAAATCAGACTAGGGAGGAGGGAGTCGTGAGCACGGTTGACGTCATGCTTGGAGGGAGGGAAAGAGCGAGAAAGAAAGGAAGTTATATCAGAAAACCGAGGAGTGGATTCGTGGCTGCCTCCATTAATTTATCTGGACTTGAGGCACAGAGGACATTTGAGCCAGTGAGAGAGAAATCTTAATCATTTCAATAATCATCTAATTGTGGAAGTGGGGAGTTGTCATCATCCAGCGACTCTCAGGACACTTCTGCATGACAATATACAGTTGGGGCCTAGCAGTCACCGTTGCGCTAAAGTAGATTAGGATGATGCATCTGCCAGTTGTTGCATTTCTAAATGTATTAAGCAACGGCCTAATGGTAGACTAATACAGGGGTTAAAATACACTCCATTACAAAATATACTAATTGGGATATTAAATAGTGAACAAATAATTATTATTGTTGTGCCTACTGTTAATAACATTAAATAAAGTAATTCCATTAAATTAAACAAAAAACATTCTAAAATGATATATGATAAATAACTACAAAGTTTACAGGTAATAATTGTATTACATACACATTTTATGATTTTTGATCATTATTATAATTGTTTAATTGCAAAAATATTTAATTTAGTATTTAGTATTTAATGTATACACTTCATTAAGATTTTTAAAAGGGATTTAAAAAAAAGATTTTGTAAGATAACACATTTATTTGGAATACACAATTCCAGTTTTTAACCAGCGATTCTAATGCTAACTCCTACCCCTTTCGTTTAGTGGGTTTAGTGAGATGTTGTGCCGTGGTGGAGCTCTTACCATGGTCTTACAGTATATGGATATTTTCCTCATTAATTTACCGCAGTACCTGGTAGAGAAACAAAATCGAATCTAAGACATTTAATTATCAAATTCAAGTTTGTGTTTTGTAAGTAATATTTATTATGATTTTTATTTAGGTTTTGAGAACTCATCACTTCAACGTATGTTATGAACTTGAAACTAGTTTTTTATTGAAAACTCCAGCAAGGAGCGTTCTTAATCTCAACTGTGACTGACGTCTCAGGGAAAGTGGTTTGACGACGGGCGAAAGCTGTAGTGTGGAACGTGAAGCCCTCTCCTGGTAGAAAACGGTCTGTTCCGAGGTGATGCAGCTGGAGAAACGCAGTAACAAATTATAACTAATGGACCAGGTGGACTTGGATGCGCGTGACACGTTCTTAGACGTAATATGGACCAGATCATACCAACAGTACCGTGGATCACACCGCCTTTGCATTTTAGAAAATCAACTGTAGGCCTGTAACTGCAATTTACGGCTGATATCGTAAAACCCCTTTTCGGTTATTGATCTTAAGCTTCAGCCCACTATATTTTATTGACATTCAAGCACTTTAAAGTTACATTCTCCTTTTAAGCCTAAAATAGTACATTTCAATTCATGGGGAAATTTAAGGCAAGGAAATTCAACGTAGTCCAATCCGTATTCACGCGAATCAGTCTAAATCGAGTTTATTCTATTTGTTTGTATTTTGTTCAAAGAGGATTGGGATATTTTGGAACTGTATTCCTCAAACTGTTGGAATTGACAACGATTCAATTGCTCCGAACATATCAGTAGTTAAGTCATTGACTTTCCTTCGTTCTGGGCGCGTTAAAACAGCTAATAGCACTTGTTAAAGGCGCGTTTTGTTTTTTACTTCAATGAAGAGAGCTAATTGAGGTGTACTTCCAAAAGCAGAAATGTAACACGTCAAAAGGCCATGCAAGCGCAACAGTGTTTCCATTGCAGCAACTCTAGGATTACCTTATTTAGCCTACTCTAAACGTATCGTTGCATATATGTATTCTTCACCGAATACCCTAATACGGTTATCAGATGCACTGTTACATTAAGTAAGCTTTTGACACTGAAAAACATAAACTGACGGTATTGTCCCGCGAACGCACAAGTACAGAATACGCGCAGCAGCCAACGAAATCCTCTCAATCCAATGCAATGAAAGTGTTGCGAAGTGCATAGAACTACTTATAAGGTACATAAAGTAATCCGAATGCGTTATGCGATGTAGTCTATAGGCTACATCTCCGGAAGCAATGAAACTCACCTGGGATAGGGTATATAGGGTGCAGACCTATGCCCGATATCCTGCTGATACCAGCACTCGCTCCTTCACCCTCCAAAAATAGTTGCTGTAACAAATCAAGTTAAAGTTATGGGTCCAGATTACATTCGGATTCTCCGCTGAGTTGAAATGTCAATGAGAGTGAAAAAAGACGCAGCGCCCTTACCATCAACTTTCCCTTGGCGTCAGCCTCAACTTGGCAGTGATTGGCTAGAGCGACGGCACTACGTCACCTTCCAAGGCACTTGTCCGGGAAATCGTGAAGTTCCTATGGAACACATGCCCTGACCACAATTCAATCGACCAACGGTCTTCATTGTCTTGGACTTTGACTGAAGAAAAGCGACTTGATTACATGTGTCCAGGTTATTAGGCTACTAAAGGCTACTGGTTGTACATTCGACATTGTTTTTTACATCATGCAAAACGTTTCTGAAAACGATTGATAGTTTTATGAAAAAAATCTAATAGAATTTGGGTAATTGTTTTCACTAGGCCTAATTCACAATTTACTGACAAGTTTGTCAAATGTAATCCTTTGGTCCTGTAACAGAGTGTCAACGCTTTGATGGGTCAGTTGACCCATGTCTAGGAAGGTTTTCATCTATTTTCCCTGCAAACCAAAACTAGTGGTTAGGACTTCCCTGGAACATCAAAAGCTGTTGTCTGAGTCCCCTGTACTTCTTGTATAAGATACACAAACATCAAAATGTTAATTTCACTGCAATGTTAACAAAAAAAATATGTTTACGAATAAAAATGGAGGGAGTAGGGGAATTGTACTCTTCGTAAAGAGGAGCATTTTGAAATGACAGAATTAAAGGATTCCATTTACAAAATAATAATATTAAATACAAATATATGTAAATGAATTGTACATGTTCATAGCAATACAATTCCAAGTCGATAGACCATACATTCTCCATTGAAAAACACAAACCACAATAAAACTGCAGCAACAGAATTTCGCAATGTTGTTTTAATTAGGCCTCCGCCATGTGATGCCGTGTTTTAAATGTCAGTCAAACTGAAAGAAATGTGCAGCTAGCACTGGAATTAAACGCGCGACCCTCAGAGCCAAGATATGATTATACAGGATGAGCGACAACAAGCACAATCTGCACGCATGGGTAAATATTTTGTAGCCATACATTTTACTCTCTCTACTTGATAAGTGAAAATCTGAATTCCCCCCGCCTCAAATTCTCCTTTTAAAATAAATATTTTAATAAATTATTTCTTCAGTAATTACTTGTTTACATTATTTGTCAGGATCTACATTCCACATACTCCACCTACCGAGTCAGCACTTGATCGTGAAAGAAGGCTATAAATCACTGGTTTACCAACCTAAAATTATCACTTTACGTTTACTGTGCTTGTTTTATAAATCGATTCTAAAACATTCAGGTCAGCCTCGTTTTATCTTTCTGTGGTGATGCATTTATCCTAGTCCGTGTATTGCCGAGGCGCAGATATAATGTATTATTGGTCCCTAACATGTTATGTGCTTTCAGTTTTCCCTTTAGAAAGATAGACTAAAAGCCTTGAGATACATGTCACAACCTCTGACGTTTAAGTCAATTTGAACAGGAGGTTGGAGAGTAAATGGGCAACAGCTCCGCAGCGCGTCTCTCGGGAAGAGGTCGGGCGGCGCAGGTACGGAGCGGTCATAACTGGCTGTGTTTGGACCATTATTTGGAGTAACCACCATTAAGGGGCCGCGAAACCGTGCAACGCAGCAGGGTTCTCGACATCCGTGCTGGAAACCGCACGGCTTGGCCCCGCTTATCAGGCTGTCAATAAAACGAGACGGGATGTTTTGGCTAGGCCAGGTGCTCCGGTTCCCTACACACACGTCCCCGCTCTCCAGAAACCGATCAGGCGTGAACGCAAATCTGTCCAGCCGGTCTTCCCTCTACCACTGTCACCCCGTTTCGAAATGCATACAATACAATAGCACACACAACACCAGCACGCCCCCCCATTCCTCTTTCTTTCTCCTTTACTGTAGGCCTAGTTATGAAAGGCTCTCTGTCTCTTTTGCAACAAAATAACAAGCGGCAGCTATCTTTGAACCTGTGTCACTTGTGACAACATATACATTATTGATGTGTTTATAATAGTGATAAAAACAATAATATAAAACAGCAAAAACAATAAGCACGTACTTATCCTTGATGTATTTTTTGATTGTGAGTCGAAAAGACACAGTAATGCGAGGAATTCGATGGAGAGTTTGGGCCCATTCGAAACACCACTCGAGCTCTCCAGGGAAAGCTACACATTTTCTCGCTCTGATCAAATTCAAAACAATACCAATAACAGCCAGTCTGCCTATAGCCATGCAGAAGATTGTGCTACTTCGCCGATTAAAGCATCATGAGACGCCTATTTAGTTTCGCAGTTGCCCACAGAGAAAGGTCCACACGACCCATCATCGTGAAGTAGTGAGAAACAGGCGTAAAGTTCAAGACCTCTGTTTGAGTTTTTTTTCACCTGTCTTGGTTTGAAACAGCAAGGTTTGTCTGTACACTATGTGTTGTGTGGAGATGTGATGTCACGTTAGGTTTTGATCATTTTCGTGGTTAATTATTTAATAGTTGGATAAATTAATATTGAATAGGTCCTGGAATAGCCTCATGTAGATAATGCTCAATTACTGTAGCTAGAGTGACCGCAAAGCCGCCATTAATTGACTTATAATAAATGTCTGAAGTTCAACGGTGTTTCATAACTTGGGATAATTAGGTATTTTATTCACTAGGTGTCGACCGCGTCCGGTTGACACCTAGGGTAGCCAATATGCCCCAAATACAATTCATATATGAATGTATATTTGTTCTGTGCATTTTTATCCGTATGGGTCTGTTAGGAGAGCTATATAAAGTGAGATAATTACATGCAATCCACGCTGACTGTTTCCTTTCTCTAATTCCCCATATCGTCCCTTCTAGTGCTCCTCGGTCCTTGCCCTCTCCTCTGTCACTTCATCCATCTCTCCCTCACTCAATGTCTCTCTCACCCCCCCTCCTGTGTGAAATGTTTTAATAAAGCCTCACTCTCTGTGTGGAGGGTTTGATTTGTTTTCTCCCCCCGCACCCCGGCACTGGATCGCGACATTAACCGAATTCCCCCAGGGTGATTGGATACAATTTGTCCGGAGTAGACAGCCACGTCCTGGATGTTAGGAATTCACTTTGGCTCAACGTGACACGGCTGACTTCGATCTACAATTGCATCTGAAAGCGCAGCGAGCGGAAAGATCCTGCGCTATTAAGCGATCCTCCTTCCTTTGCGAAATAACAAGACCCTCTTGCACCCACTTGCACACAAATAATCGCAACAGTTTCATTTATCACACCTCTCACATATCGGGCCTACAAATGAATGGCCTTCGTCTGTAAGATGGAAGCTGTAATTTTCGGGGCGCCCTCCGTCAGTCGGTTTAGTCATTCTCAAACTTGAGTGGGAAAGTCCTAACGAGGATATGTGAGCTAAATCTCTGACCCTTGAAATTAGATTAAAGATTGACAGTGGCTCGAATAAAAAACAAGCGAGATTGACACCTGCCAAGCAGGCTTTCCTTTGAGTGATTCTGATGCCTCGTGCTGGCAACAGTAATGCTATGGTTTATGCGGTCTGAGCAGTCGCATTTCTCATCCCCTTGCCAGGAGTGGCTGAAGTCAGTGGCCGTGTCGCGCTGTGAGCTGAGCTGACAGGGGAAAATGGGAGCTAACGAGGTTGTCAGATGTCCTGACAAGACAAATGAGAGCTCGTCACTCCCTATGCTTTAATAACGTTTAATGGAACCATATTGCAACGTTCAAAATACACAAGTGTTAAGAAGGCGCCTGATACTCACACCGGGATCCCGCGCGCCTGTGGACGCAATGATCCGGTTACTTGCGGAAAGTGGATTTTGCGCCACAGAAGCTTTTTATTCACCATAATGTGTTTTGCAAATATTCACCATACATATTCACCATAATGTTTCTTCTCTGTAAGTCGTGTCTGCAGATTGTTACAATTGTTCGCATTTTTGTTTGGCCTTAGTTGTCAGACAAAATTCCAACGTTTCACCGAAGCGTACGTTCAGTCATTCATTCTTAATGTAAGTATTGCTGTTTGGGGAAGGCATTCATCTAATAAATATAGCACTGGGATTAAACACTTCGCACTTGGAGAGGAACGCACCTTAAACACATCTCCGAATCGCACTAGACGCAAGTCTACTGGATGTTTGTATGTCTTCATGTTGCACCTAGAAAGTAAGACATTTCTTAGCTTCCACATTTAGCCAGGTCCAACATTTTACCAGAAGAAGCTGTATCCTGGGGTATTTCATAAAACAATGACTGAGTTTTAATGGCTGGGTTCTATTTGCACATAACCTTAGTCCTTCCTCTCTTAAGCAAGCCCATAAGCAATGAATCAATAAAATATTCCACTGACATTGGAGAGGAGGATGCATATTAAAAGACATGTTTTATTAATGGGTTAACAAATAGCACCTTGTGTTACCTTGTCCTAACCGAATGTGTTTCATGAAAATCAACCTGCAGTGGGTCAGCTACAGGCCAACATCAGGTCCCTTAGAACATGGGTTCTCAAACCTCTTTTCAGGGACCTCCAGCCAGTCCATGTTTTTGAACTTTTACAGAGCTAGCATACCTGATTTAACTTGTGAACTCATTATAACTCCCTTGATTTGGTGAATCAGATATTTCAACAAAAATGTTGGTGTTCTAAAGGACGTTCCGGTGACTACTCATGCTTGTTGTTTGCAAGGTAGAATTTTGTGTGCGTAGAGAGGCTGATGATTTCATACGTTTCATGGGTGATCCTTTCTGAATGTTTTCTTACGCAGGTCTTGTATATACTTTCACGTTTGTGGAGACGTGAGAGTTAGCCCTGAAGCTCGTCTGGGGTGTGATTAGTGTGAGGACGGGTCATCTAACTGTTTCCTTTCCCGAATTAGTCTGAAGTATCCTAATTTCACCGGTTATATTCCCCAGTAATATTCTTAGTTAGTTTATGCGTGAATGGAGCAGCAAATGCAATACCATTTCCATCCTTCAAACAATTGCGTTTCGGTGTAGATCAGGTGGAAGACGTTCAACAAGGTTTTATCAGACTTTACCTTCGCTTGCCACCAACACTAACATGTTGCATTGTAACAGAAGCTCCCACGCACGGACACATATCCTTAAATACACAGGCCAACCTCTATAATTATAGACAACCAACATAGAGTTGGTGGGAGGGTGGCAATTACTGCAGCTTTTGTTTAACTCTAATCTAGCATAGTACCTTTATTTATCGTGGCTCAGTTCTGATCTGGAAGAGTGCGCGGATCGAGTGGTAGGGGGTAAAAATAGATATATTTTCACTAATGACATCACCTGCCTGTTGGCTCTGCTCACAGCCAGAACCTTCCTGTCTGTGTCTCTGTAGCGCGAGCGGCAGAGGCCACAGCACCTGGCACACTGGAGAATTAACCGAGATATGGGTCCGGCTGCAAGCTTTGCAGGGCGCAGAGGAAGGTAATTACACTTGCAGTGTGTTGGTATAGCACAGGGAATAAATTAGGCCAAATTCACCCAGTTTAAGACTTGTCGGTGTGTCTGTGTGTGTGTGTGTGTGTGTGTGTGTGTGTGGAGGGGGGTTGAATTGTGTATACTTGTGCGTTGAGCTGGCGTGTGTTTAAGTGTGTTTGTGTGTATGAATTTACTTCCTTTGTGAGTGCATCTTGATATCACTCTCTGCTTTGTTTATGTTTAATGTTTAAGGCTCTATGGTTTATCTTGAAGACTAAACAAGAGAGTGAAAGGGATATACAAAAAAGTGAGAAAGCAAGAGAGGCGCCGCTGACCATTAATAAACAATACATGAAACGTGGGAAAACAGAACCTTTCCAGAAATGTGCGCATTTAAAACTAAACCGCTTGTATAGCGGAGTAGCCTATGTCATTAAGCTGTGCGTTAGCCAGGCTGAATAGCCGAGTGCAGCCTCGGGCGAACCGGAGACGGAACATAGAAACACCGAAAGTGACAAACTCAACGCGGATCTCTGTGATATGTTTAAATGGCTGTAGCAGTGGCGCTGCATGTGAAGCCGCACAGATAACGGGCTATGTAAAACAACACACAGTAAATCAGGCAATAACGACGACAAACCGTCTGTAAAATTGACTCCCAGAGCAGCAAATGCACTTCTTCCTCCCTTCCTTTCTCGGTCGGCATGACACAATCTTTCTTGGAATAAATATTTCCAGGATAATTGAACTGATTGTGATTTGCAATTTTCATACTTGTGACTGTTAAATTGCAACGAGTAAGGCAGAAATAGTTCTGCCTTTCGCCATCCTTAAATTACTTTCATACCTGTGGCAAAATATTCTGCGTCATGTGTGGAACTTTAAGATGCTAGTGTGTTAGTCTCTAGAGTGGACTGTAATACAGTGCATTATTGATGTGGCTTTTTCACAATATCACAAATGTGTTGTGAGAAACATAAATGGACAGCCTTCGGAGATCCCGGCCTTTCAAATTTCTTTGCATGGACAGACCATCCTGAACTGGGAGAGCTAGAGCTTGGCCCATGAACATTCCACAACTGTCGACCTTCATGTTATCTTAATTGAAATCACAATAAAAACGTACATTCATTAAACAATTATTAAATATTAAAGTAGCATATTTTTGGGTGAAATAAGAAGAGAAAGCTAACGGATGAGTCTTTAGACCGCGGCAATTTCAGTTCATAGGTTCGTTATTGATTTCTAAGTTTTTTTTAAAGCTTTCTCAGTGTTTTTATTTTATGTATGATTCATCATTTAGACCTATTTGCCACTAACAATGCAAAATGGTTTCATACATCATTAAAATCTACCTATAAAAAGTACTTCACAAACGAATGATAATCATAGGAGTAATTAGAGGCCTTTTTCATTACGCATTGCTTTGATATCTACGGGTAGGCGTCATGGGCAGCGTAGCAAAGCCAAGGAAAGCAGCGGCAGATCAAGTCCTCCAAACATTTATTGTTGCTTGAAACCCATCTGGTAATCGGCTTGTCTTAGATCTGTCTCCATTTTTCAGTATTTTAATTAGAGATGATTCAAGGCCATGGAAAACATGAAGGGCATAATTAAGTCTAGCCTACACCGGACCCCAAAACAGATGCAAAGGTCCTTCATCTGAGAAGAAAAGCCATAGCATGGAAATCATGTACAAAAAGTTTGAGAGTAGGGTGGGCAAAGGCTTAATCCGCCGTCTTGAGAATAGGAGCACATTTCCGATTCGCGGGAGTCGCGGCAGGCGGGAATTCAGTTCCCTCTCATGCATGTTTTCATATTTCTTTGACGTCTATTGATTTGAGGACAGCTGTACGGCTTTGTCGCAGGAGAGGGCCCCGGTCACAAAGCATTAGCGTGATGCATGAGCACAAGCCCAACATCTGAGGATCCAAACAGGCGCAAGGAACGCCTACAAGCGACACTTTGGCTACCACATAATAATTATGGAAGCCACACACATTATTTTAATGATAATCAGTGTAAACTGTTACTTTATAACGTAACTGATTTATTTTGAGAACAATTTTTAAGGCTCCGCATAAGTGGGACAAGTCTTGTTAGATCTAGACAATCAAAATCACCTACCCCTTCTTAAATTGAGTTTGTTTCAATTCACTTTGGTCTTTCCTACATGACAATGATTATTCCAGTATACTTTAACACCCTCTACCCTCCATACTTTGGGTAAAGTGTGTGGACACCGTAATGAACAGGGTCACGGTGTTTCACCAGACACATGATGTGAAACAATTAATAAAACTTTCTAGAGGTTGTATTTTTATTTATGTTTTGACACATTGGTTCTGATCATGCTGAATGTCTTGACAAATAATGTGGCTTAAATGTATATATATATAGGTATATATATATGATGTGCTTCTTGGTGTGCTGGTTGTTATGCAATCAGCACATCAAGAAGAGCATTGGCCAACCCCTTGAGCCCTGCTCATTTCTAGGTTTCTTCTGACCTTTCTGGAGAATATTTCCTACCTAGTGTGTTTCTGATTTATTTCTTGATCTTTAGGACTTTAGCCCAAGTATATGTACAAGCACTTGTTACACCTGCAATAAAAAGTTATTCATAACATGTTTTTAAAAGATCATAGATTACACACTTTCGGTTTTCACATGCTATTTTACTGGACTCTCTCCAAGCTCTTGAAGAAAATGATTCATGGACATTCAAGCTCTTGAGGAAAGTGATTCATGGACATCCAAGCTCTTGAAGAAAATGATTCATGGACATTCAAGCTCTTGAAGAAAATGATTCATGGACATTCAAGCTCTTGGTGAGTCAGCACAGAATTAACTTAATCATGTTAACACCTCAACAAATACCCTAAATAGCCTGTCTGGTATAATTCCCTTCTCACATGTAATTATTGTGTCTTATTGGTTTATTTTCTTACCATTCTCACTTCTGTATTTGTCTATCATACCATGATGTTAAAACAACTGAAACCCGAATCTAGAATAAATTACATTTAAATTGATAAAGTATATTTTATGTATAAATATTTATTTGGTCTCCACAATTTTTATTTTCACTATTAATATTACCAAACCTTTGTTTTGTATTCAGAACCTAATATGTTCCAATTGATCAGAAAATACACATAAATGGCATACACAAAATTATTGTCACCTTAGACTCAACAGTCAAATTCTTCCTATTAGCATAGATACGTTTTTGCACCTCTGTACTAGCGGTTTGGCCTAGTGTTGTATAAACTCCTCTAGCTCTTCTTGAGGATGCCTCCAAGCTGCTGTGTTCAGATCTCTCCACAGGTTTCTAATGGAACTTAGATCTGGAGTCACTGCTGGTCACTTCAGAATAGTCAAGCCCGTCACCTTGAACCAATCCTGCATGGTATTTCAAATGTGTTTGGGGTCATTGTCCTGCTGGATGTCTCTTGACCTTTCATGGAGACCTATCTTTCTGACACTGGGTTTGACATTGCACTCTAAATGCCTTGAAATTATTTTTATTTAATGATACCATGCACACAATTACGGCACATATTACATGAGGCAGAAACCAGCCCCAAAACATGAACCTCCATGTTTGACTCTGGGGAACGTGTTCTGTGCTTGAAGGCTTCATTTTGTATTATGTAAACATAGAGGAGATGAACTTGTAGACTTGAGATTGTCCATGCTTGGCTGCACTCTAGTGCCTGACATATTCATTCCCATTGACAAAAATGAGTCATTTTATCTATATAAAATGGTTGAATTGGGATTTTTCATATAGCAGGTACCTGCCTCTCATGACAGGTGAGTTCAATTCCAAAGTAAAGGATAATTACTTGCTTGAAATCAAATTATTTCTAAATACTTTTAGAAGGTGCCAATATAAATATGTATTTTTCCTTCTAAGCTAAGATTTAGTAAATTATTTCAATTTTATAGTTTTCTTCAACTGCAAGCCAAAGATATACATACACCAAATGCAATACAGTAGCTTGGATTATATATTCATTTAAATGCCTAAGTGCATGAGCCACAATACATAACAACCTTGTGAAAGCACATTTTGCTGGCTAATTTTGTTGGCTAATTCCATGAGACATTTAAGGCCTATATGGAAGACCATTTACACAAATAACCTGAATTCAGATATTTTACTAATTGGCATTTCACCCTTTGACATGATTTTCAAGTATGCATTAGGATGATTGGAACAGATTTATTATTTACAAAACTACGTTAGGATAGTGTTTCCCAAACAATAATTTAGAACGTTTGTTCCTTGTGTGCTTGGTGAGATACTGGAAACAACGAATGAAACAAATCTCCTTTGTCCATTCAACTCTCACTTAATACGTGGGTTCCCAAAACATTTTGACCCATGTGATATTATTATTTTCTTATTAACAATCCTCATGGTAAAATATGTATTCAATAACAAATTAGTACTTGTTTAATGGGAGCTGGCAGTAAATACACTAAGAATCATATTTCAATATAACTTAAGTTCTGAATTGCGTCAATGAAGAGAAAACAGTAATGTATAGAAACGAAAATATGCACTGAGGATGTTTTTTCCACCATTCTGATACATTATCAAATCATGTCCTCTCTTCTGAATGGTTCATAATATTATATGTGCAAAAGGGTAAGTCATATTTGTAGGATATGAACAGAAAATTCAATAATACAACCGCACGGCAAAAAACTGTTTATCTTAGGGTCGCGACCCCTAGTTTGGCAAATTCTGTGTGACATCCTTGTTTAATAAGTGCACTGTTTTTTGGAACAGTGTTTTTGTATCTTCGAGTCGTGTTCGGAAGTTATTGGTGTAATTGGCTACATGCAACCTACACGATTCCCAGTGTTCACCCTTGGTAACAGATCCGTACGTGGAGAGAAACCAAGATAGCAACTAATTTCAATTAAACATATGATTGTGTGAATTGGGGCAGAAAATTTAGCTAGGTAATGATTTTACATTTAATCCATTTAGCAGACGCTTATCCACCACTGCTAGCAGTAGTGAGTGCATATCTTTTACTACTATTTTCGCAACCCCCCCCACCCCCGAAGCAAACTATCAACCCTTAACTTGCAGAGTGTCATGCTTTACCAACCTACACGGTACATACGATAAACACAATTATTCTTCATCAACATCTTAGTCAACACCATTCAGCTATATTATCACAGACATCATTACAAGCAACATCAACATCACCATTTTACTCGTCGTATATGTTTTAGGCTATGTATGGTTATCAATGTGGAATGTTTTTGGGATGTGGATCTCACCAATCCACCCTAAAACAGTAGAAGGGAAATAGTAATGTTTACAACATAGTCTGGCCTAGCAGAGATGGTCATGGTCGGAGGAACAGATGGACCAGACAATTAGCCACAATCTTTCGTCATCGCCCGCACATTGGCCCCTTGCATGTCCGCTCCGAGTGAAGTACTGCATTCAGTGGCATTTCAGCCTACCCGACCCCTACGCCTCGTTGTTGCGTTTATAACAAATCACCTCCTCACTCTTTCCCTTCACAATGAATCAAGATTTAAAAGATGGGAAAGCTCCTCCCTTGGCAGCGAAAAGGCCATTCGGGGCTTTGAGGCGGTGATTTACGCGCAGGCTACCCGTCGCCGTTCCCCCACCCATGACGGCCGCTCTGGGTTGTCCACTGAGAGGCAAAACCCGGGGCGAGACCGGGGATCCACTGGAATTCACCGCTATAATTTGTTACTTTGCTGGAGCGCTCTGTATGGAGAACATGAAGAGTCACGTTAATGTCGGAAATGTAACCGTGCCCTTCCCAAAAGCTAAAATTGGACACAATTTACACACACGCACCATGATACACGTACACTCGACCGCACGCGCACACCCACTTCAGGAGTCTATTCTTGTGGGGCTAGAAAAGGTTATTTCCATTGGCTATAAGTAACCCAATAATCCCAAATCGGAATCCAAAAGACTATCCCTAACTCCTGTCCCTAAACCTAACTTCTAACCGTTATTGGAAAACGTTTTAATCGTGGGTACAGGCACGTAGTCCATAGAGACATATTTTCCTGTTTTTATTTTCCTTGTAAAAATTATTGGTCCCCACTTGGTTATTAAAACGTAAAACCACACACATGAGAACGTTAATACGTTCACTCCAACAACGACAGCATTCCCCCATAGACAAAACGTATCTGTCATTCCTTGAGCAAAACCGTTAGCCCAAATTGCACCCGTAAAGCATTCTGGGTTACTCAGTCGGGTAAAATGTAACTGTTGAAAGGTTCACTGGGTGACTATTCCCTCCACTAGATAATAAAAAAGGTTTGCGTGAAAAGTGCACAGGTAGTTATTCTTTAAACAGACAATGACCATCACTTGTAATGCATTAAGGCAGCTCAGAGCTCCAAGTGTCCTGTCAGAAAGTTAAACGTAGGTCTACCCAAATGCTTTAAAAGCAGGGTTAAGGCTGCACACCGTGACGATATTTGCATTGTAGGCCTACATTACAGTTATTAGCTTAGCATCGTTTTCTTATACAAATAGGCTATTATCATTGTAACCCAAGTTAATGCATTGTAACCCAAGTGAACGCATGTTTTATATATATTTTTTAAATATATTTCTATTTTTATTGTGTGTAAAGCACTTTTAATGTATTTGTACAAGAAAAGTGCTATACAAATAAAGTAATTATTAGTATTACATATATAACGAAGTGTAGGCGGGAAAATACAGTTAACGTTGTGATTTGAGAATTGAGGTAAACTCAGATTCACTAAAAATTATCTAAGTGGCGTTGAAATGCTGCCAGCTTTTCAATGCTGAGCAGTGGCACACTACTGGGCAGAACAGAAAATAAGCCCTGTGATTTTACTCATTGGATTTATAGTCTTCTTTGTTCCCATTGTGGAACTTGGCTGCCCCCTAGCGCGAAGAAGGGAGTCACAGAAAGCGCCCTTACGCAACATAGTGGCTTCGGAAAGCAGTTCAGACAGAGAAAACAACGAATTAGTTTAGCAATTTATTGGATAATTTATGCACACGATGGTACACGTAATCCCTTGGCATTAGGTTCTGCTCCTCCGGGGCAACTCACTTCCATCACATGATCGTGTTGACGACAATACCTACTATAACATCGTCATATTTTAACAGCAACCCCAACAGACAACGAGCAAGGTACTCTGGCGTGGTGGGTGTTAAATAAGTATGTAAGCACAACCGTCAGCATATCAGACAGAGAAACAATTCGTTTAAATGGGCATAACATCTGACATTGTGAGAGGAGTTACCTGACATAGTTCAGATGCCCTTCACTTTTCTCCAAATTTTGTTGTGTTATATTTATATATTATGTATCCATGTATATGCTTTATCATTATGCAAGCTTTAAGTCCAGTGTTTTATCTAACCCTGAAATAGCTGTGGACTGAGACAAATTAACAGGTTATACATAAACAGCTCCGGAAAAAATGAAGAGACCACAGCACCTTTATCTTCCCTTTCCAAAAAAGTAGTAAAGGATATATATATATATATAGAGAGAGAGAGAGAGAGAGACAGAGAGACAGAGAGAGAGAGAGAGAGAGAGAGAACATGAAGAGAAACCACATTTATAGAAATGTATGTCAATTTATTCAAAATAAGAAACAGAAATGTCTCATGTATATACAGTCCCCTCCAAAAGTATTTTAACGGCAAGGCAAATTCCTTATTTTTTTTGTTCACTGAAGACATTTGGGTTAAAGATCAAAAGATGATTGTGAGACAAGAGTTCAGAATTTCAGCTTTAATTTCCAGGTATACACATCTAGATGTGTTGAACAACTCAAGACATACCACCCTTTGTTTGAACACACCCGTTTTTCAAGTGAGCAAAAGTATAGGAACATGTGACTGACAGATGTTTCTTGTTGCCCAGGTGATGCCTTTTAGGTTGATTATTCACACATTAAATAGCTCTGCATGAGTGGTCTAAGTTTCCATCCTTGGTTTACACATATAAAGACTGCATTTCTTGTTAAAGAGGATAAGCCAACATGAAGACCATAGAGCTGTCTATGGGAGAAAAGCAAGCCATTGTCAAGCTGAGAAAAGAAGGAAAATCGACCAGAGCCGTTGGACAAAAATTGGGCATAACAAGATCAAAGATTTGGAATGTCCTGAAAAAGAAACTATTGGTTTACTGAGCAACAGGCGTCAAACAGGTCGGCCAAGGAAACCAACAGTAGTTTATAACAGAACTATTGTGAGAAAACCCCCAAAACATCAGTAAGTGACATCACCAACAACCTCCACAGTGCAGGGGTGAAGGTTACACAAACCTCTGTTCAAAGAAGACTCAGAGAGCAGAAATATAGAGGCCACACCATAAGATGCAAACCACTCATCAGCAGTATGAATCGGAAGGCCAGATTGAAATTTGCAAAGAACTACAGAGATGAGCTGCAAAAGTTTTGGAACACAATCTTATGGACTGATGAGACCAAGATTAATCTCTACCAAAGTGATGGAAAGGCCAAAGTGTGGAGAAAGAAAGGAACTGCTTATGATCCGAAGCATACAAGCTCATCTGTGAAGCATGGTGGAAGTAATGTCATGGCTTGGGTGTGCATGGCTGCTTCTGGAACAGGTTCATTGATACTTATTGATGATGGTAGCAGCAGAATGAATTCAGAAGTGTACAGAAAAACTTTGTCTGCCAATTTATGGAGAAATGCATTGAAACGAATCTGGAAGAAGTTTATCATGCAGCAGGACAATGACCCAAAGCAGACTGCCAACAAAACAAAGGACTTCATCGGGGGAAAAAGTGCAAGGTTTTAGACTGGCCAAGTCAATCACCTGACCTTAACCCAATAGAGCATGCATTTCACTTCCTTAAGAGGAGACTGAAGGGAGAAACACCCCGAAAGAACTGAAAGAAGCTGCGCTAAAAGCCTGGAATGGCATCACAAATGAAGAATGCAACAGTTTGGAGATGTTGATGGGTCGCCGGCTTGAGGCAGTTATTGCAAGCAAGGATCATGCCACCAAATATTAAATGTTATTTACTTTAAGATTATTTGTTCCATTACCTTTGCTCACCAAAATATGCTGTGGTCTAATACAGTGATACGTCCTAAGTTGTTTAACATATCCAGATGTGAATACCAGGAAATTAAAACTGATATCCTGAACACTTGTCTCATACTCATCTTTTGATCTTAAACCCAAATGTCTTCAGTGACCATCAAAAACAAAGGAATTTGCCTTACCGCTCCAATTCTTTTAGAGGGGACTGTAAGTATTCAGACCCTTTATTCAGTACTTAGTAGAAGTGCCTTTGTGAGTAATCTTACGTATGCCTCTAAAAGCTTTGCAGATGGATATATGGGTATTTTCTCCCAATATTCCTTGTGGATCCTCTTTCTGTCAGATTGGATGGGGTGTATTTGGGAACAGCAATCTTCAGGTCTCTCCATAGATGTTCAGTAAGGTTTAAATCCAGGTTTTGGCTGGGCATCTCATGAACATTCACAGATACACTGATCAGCCATAACATTATGACCACTGACAGGTGAGATGAATAACACTGATAAGCTCGTATTCGTGGCACCTGTCAGGTGGTGGGATATATTAGGCAGCAAGTGAGCATTCTTTTCTCAAAGCTGATGTGTTAGAAGCAGAAAAAAATGGACAAGCGTAAGGATCTGAGCAACTTTGACGAGGACTATATTGTGATGGCTAGACAACTGGGTCAGATCATCTCCAAAACTGCAGCCCTTGTGGGGTGTTCCCAGTCTGCCGTGGTCAACACCTATCAAAAGTGGTCCAAGGAATGAAAAGCGGTGAACCTGCAACAGGGTCCTGGGCGGCCAAGGCTCATTGATGCACGAGGACATTGAAGGCAGGCCCGTGTGGTCCGATCCAACAGAGGAGCTACTGTAGCTCAAATTGCTGAAAACGTATGTGCTGGTACTGATTGAAAGGTGTCAGAACACACAGTGCATCGCAGTTTGTTACATATGGGGTTACGTTTTTGCTTTGTCATGCACTGTGAATTGTGAGACCTGAAAGGATGTAGACAGTAGTGTGCTTTTATAAATCATGTCCAATCAAATGAGTTTGCCATAGCTGGACTCAAATAAAGTGACAACAGACATATGAAAGATGATCCAAGGACACAGGATGCATCTTAGCTTAATTGAGACTGTCGTGCCAAAGTGTCCGAACAAATTCTGCTTCTGGTACTCAAATGAAACAACAGTAGTTGTTGTCTTGGAAAAATTCTTATAATCAAAGTTGTCCTCTGCTATCTATAATCAAGTCCTCAGCATTTCAATGGGTTATCATGTGGCATTGAATGGACACCTCCCAAACTGAACAAAACATGTCTTTATAATTTATGCAATATTGCTCATTACATATTTTGCATTTGTTCAGTCATATGAGCAAGGAATTTCCCACATTGATGAACAACCTAAAAAATGGAAGCAAGATATTATCACTTAGTTATGTCTTGCATGGATGATAGACAATTTGGCTTTTCCAAGACGAGACTCCAGCGAGAAATAATTAAAATATTCAACAGTCAAAAAGTCAGAAGGAGCAAAAGTAGAATCCTGTAAATGACAGTAATACGTAAAGGGTGAGTATTAATTTCCCATTTGGTCTGGGAGAAAAAATGTCAGAGCCACTGGAGAGGTTCATCTGTATTTTCTCCACTAATGAGTACATTTAAGAGGTAGCCACGGAAGACGGGACACAGAGATATCCAGTACAAAAACGACATTGATTTACCCTTCTGTGCTTTTTCATTTATTTATAGATGCTGGTCTAATGGACGTTGTAATGACTAACGTAATTAAGTTCCTATCACACGTCGACCTATTCACGCATGGTTATGGATTTCTAATGCAAAATGGAATTAGTTACCCAACTTTTCTAGATAACCTATTAAAATAGTATATGTCACCATCTACTGAATTGCCTATGAGACCTCTCTCTATATACACACACAC
>JACXGJ010007604.1:0-29951 GCA_016801105.1 Esox niger
CCCCCCCCCCCCCCCCCCCCCCTCGGCTCCTGTAGCCCTGTAATCTACTGGTGTAATCTACCTTATTTGTGCCCGCGGTCCCAAATACAGCCTATTCCCTCCACAGGCTGCTATGAGAGTAGTTTTGACTGCAGAGGTCATTGGGAAAAACATAGCGGGACTGCTGCTGTGTGACGAGGTGTGCGTCTAATAGTGTGTGTGTGTGTGTGTGTGTGAATGCAACACTGAGCAGTCCCGCCGCATAATGAATCAATCACGCCTCCGTCCACAATCGGGCTTCACTTGACCGCAGTCCGCCATGTTTCTCATCCCGTCCCCTTGCTCGGCCTCACCTAAGTGTCTCTTACCCGACGATTGTTCAAGGGTGGTTGACTCTGCTGAAGCCGTGTGCGTCCCAGTTGGCACCCTGTTCCCTTTGCAGTGCTCTGGCAGCGGGTCCCACGGGGAACCTCTTAGTGGTCTGTGGAAATGTAGTGCACTACGAATGCAATAGGATGCCATTGGCGTTCCATTGAAAGAAGTCTGCCACAGGGCGGTGGTTTCATTCATTCATAGCTATGGAACCACTAGTGCTGTATTGATATTCAGCTTATACGATCGGGGTCGCAGGAATAACATGCCTATTTTCACGGCCCGGCGAAATCACCTCTACTGTCCATCACCCTGTCAAGACTGAGAACGATCCATAAATATTGTCTGGCTAGGAGTGTTTGCTTAGTACACACACACACACACACACACACACACACACACACACACACACACACAGTGTCTTGAACCAGAGCACATCGACACCTCTGAGTTGTATTACCAAGCAAATCTGTGTCGGCCTCTCACTCCTCTGTCTCTCCATTTGGTGGTGGAGAGGACAGACTTAAAACCATAGGGCCGATCAACTGATCAGCCACGTGACCCAAAAGGGGAGGGGGGCGCCGCAACCGCCTCTCTCCGCAGCTGTTATTCAGCGACGGTTCGGATTTCAACGGATATCACTAAGGCCTGTAGCCAGTTGTTAGGACACAGGGGCCTCCGTTGGTAGACTCGGGCTTTATGAGGAAAATGACTGCTCTGAGCGACAATGCCAGTGTCGTTTTTGGCGGCTAGCGGTGTTCTTTTCTCTGTGTGTAATTTTGTGCCAGGACACAATGCGCAAAAAGGGTTGATTTAAATAACGGACTGAACAGGGGAAATGAAAGGCGGAAGAAATGGAAGTCACGCCGCCGCGCTCTGTGCATTCATGTCACAGCACTTTATCAAATTATTTTACAATAGCAGCCACACAAGTGATGGAATTTCAATTAAAGTGTGACAGTTTTAAAATGTGTTTCTGGCGTGTGAGGGGGGAGAAAAAGGGATTTTGGCACAGTAGACTCCAGTCTATATACTCTGTCGGTTTCTTTCTCTCCATTTCTCACTTTCGTACTCTCCCTTGGCAGCTCTCCTTTCTCTTACTCCTCATCTTTCTATCTCCCAGACGGGAATGACCTAGGCTGAAGTCCTTTGGTTCTAAGGCACTCTGCTGTGGTTTTAGTCCAGAGCAAATTAGAAATTGTCTTATAAAAAATGGCGCTTTGGGAGAACTTTCAGGATGGAGTATGTTGTTTGATAGGCTTTTTCCAAGAACAATTATACTCCCTGCTTTAACATGTGAAGATAGGTGCTGGCGACTAAGAACCTTTTAGACTGGCGGAGAGGGACATTAGACAAATGACAAATATGCCTTGTTAGACATTGATTACATGGCGTTCGGGTGTAAATTTGGATGATCTGAACCAAACATGCTAACAGAGATAAATCAAGGGATTTTCACACACAGGAACTTGACAAGGCCCGTATCAGTGTTCAGACGATCATCTTGACTGTTGTGTTGTTTTTTCTCCATACATTTCACGAAATGTTTCTTCGTGCAAAAATACCTAGGGACTTGGAGCACCAGGTCAAACTTGTGGTAAGCAAATAAACTGGAGGTGTCTGGACACATGTTACATGCTGTAACAAACACCCCCTCAGACACATGTATCACACACATGCTCAGACTCACTGTGTTGTAAATCAAATGACATCCTACCAGCTATGCAGAGAAGACACGCATGGACAAATCTCGACAACCCGCAGTAAGGGACTTAAATGGCTTAGCAGCAAACACGACATTTTGGGCCCTTGCCCTTTGCTTGGCAAAACACTGGCCCTCGTTATGAGTCCCCTATCACACAGCTTGGTAGGGTGTCAGGAATCTGCATTCCACTCACATGTATCGCCTTGCTCATGGCACAGTATAGCTGAGTCGCTTTGAAGAAGCCGGGCGGAACTAAAATGACTTTATATCCGGCGTAATGACCGCCATTTGGAATGGTAATGGAGAAAGGTGGGTGGAGGCGGAGAAAAGTGGGTGGAGGCGGAGAGAGCCTTGGAGGCGGAGAGAGCCTTGGAGGTGGAGAGAGGTGGAGGTGGACAGAGGTAGCGAGGTGGTGGGAAAGAGATGGACAGAGAGAGGCAGAGATGAGAGAGACTGGGAAATGGGTATGGGGAAATGATTTAGAGGGGTGAAAAGAGATAAGGAATGAGAGAGCGATAAATAGGCAGGGGTAGAAAGAATGGGGTGAGACCGTGTGCAAGAGAGAGAGAGAGAGAGAGAAAGCTTCGTTCATTCCGCCGTTGGTTCACCAGACAAACACAACCCTGTAAGCTTTTTTTTTGCGTCACCTTGTGTTGCCTCGTCCTTCATCCTGCTTTCTCCTTACATCATCCTCTCTCTACCCTCTCTCTCTCCCTCTGTCTGTCTGTGTGGCAGGCACTGATACAGACCAGGGCATCAAGGCTCCTCTCCTCTCTGTAGTTCTCCATTCATTTAGACCAAAGGAAGCTTAGCAGCTTTAAGGCGGATTACAAGATGAATTGTGCCGGGAGAGACGCTGTATATTCTCTTTAGGGGGAGGGCTGGTGTGTGGACGGGGTGTGGGCTGCCAGAGGCCAGGGTACAGTGGCATCACCTGTGTGTGTGTGTGTGTGTGTGTGTGTGTGTGTGTGTCCGTCCGTCCGTCCGTCCAAGCGTATGTGTACGTGAGTGTGTGTCATCACCTGGGAAGGCAGCTGACTCTCTTTACAGTTGAGCTCTAATGAGCCTTGACAGTTCTGGGACTGAAGTAATGGCATTTTTTTGCTGTGTCATTATTAATCTATTATTTCTATAGATTGGTGTTGTTAGAGGGAAGTATATCCCACGGAATACGGCAAAGGAATTTGTCCTTTGGGAAAATAAATGGGACCGGATTTTATTTGGAAGGACTTGGTAATGACAGCAGTACTGGCGTCACTTTCTTTTGTTGCTGGTGTTGATATTGGGTGAGCATGTGAGTTCTTTGCATTTTCCGGAGTTGTTTCATACAGACCTCTTCATTCGGCTATGGTGACATCTTTGGATGATGCTTACGTTTCACTCACCATTTCTCGTCCTTTTTATCCCTTCAGCACAGTGATTTATTTTTTCTGCATCAGATTCACGATGACAGATGAAGGCTGCATTTTATCTTCAAAGTGAACCCTGGTGCTAGCAGACACTACATACGTAATCTTTTCATGTATATTTTAAGAAGTATTTCATAGAGGTTTGGCTGGTTGCATCACGCAGGGTGAGATGATAATATACTGTAGACAAGGCCTTGTTTATATTTAGTCTGCTCTAAAATAAAATAAGGCTCGTATGACCCACCAGCGTATTTATAGTGTAGTAGTCGAAAAATGTGTTCGGCTTTGAAGGCCATTCGTGGGTTTTTTAAGCTCATGCCTTTCTTGAATCTACCCATACATGAATTCACGCATACCGTCTGTCTTGAGAAGAAAACTAGATGCAGTCGTAGAGCTGCAGTCAAGCTTTTAATACGTTTACAATATATCGGTAATGGCAAACCAGGTTTCCTCCTGTCAGCCAGGTTGGATCATGGGACGGGAAAATGAACTCTCCATGAGAAGGTCTGTATAGATAGCTTATATAGCCACAGACACATGGTGCTATAGGTCAGGTTACTGTTAAAAGTAGTCTAGGCTGGAACAAATTAAGCTGTCATAAATAGCTTGGGGACAGAATTTTGTTTATACACGCCCATTGGATGAGGTCATGATATTACTTAGAACCCAGAGAATTATTGTGCGGGGGATGATAATCCAGACAAATCATGATAGCATGCATAATTTGGCTCGATGATAATGTTTGATGTCAGTTACAACCAGAAGCTCTGAAACTCAGTAGCTGTAGACTTTTGTCCCCCGATGGAAATGGCGTAATCGAGGCGATGAATCAGCGGATTTCTACCATTTGGCAAGTAAACAAATGGATGCTCATCACCGAGCACAAACAGCAGTGATCTTGTCCCAATGCAAAGAAATGGGGCAGAAATGTTAAGCAAGACACTGTACGCAGAACACAATAGGTGTATATGGAACACACTATGGACTCTAGAACTGTCTTCCGAAGAATTGATTTCCCACCGTCATGGAGTATATTCTGAAGGTCTATCAACAGGCTCATTGCTTATTTACCACAGTCCTCCTTAAGCAGACTTTCCTTGTCGAACTTGGTTGGTCTATGGTTCAAGGTGACATACTACTGGAATGCAGCTCTTATCTAATTCCTCTATCTGGTCCTTTTATGTGTCATGGAGAAAGGTGGCTTAAACAGCAAATTAACTGGACACTTTCGGGCTGTAATTGAATGAATGTGCATCTGGGTCGTAGTTCATTTTCATTTAGGCACCAACAGTTCACGACATCTGTCGGATTTGTGGCGACTCACATCGGATGTTTGACTCATCACAAAGCAGATGACAGGAAACCGATCCACAACCAGCGGATCGCTGCCAAAACGGGCCGTCACGGCTCAGAGGCACTGTTTCTCTCCTGTGTCGGTCTGTGTGTGGGAAGTCCCCGGTACATTCAGTTCCCTATGTACTCACATCAGCTATGCTGTGTGTTCATGCAGGTGACCCAGATGTCTGTGTGTGTGTCTGTGTGTGTGTGTGTGTGCGCGCACATGATTGGTGCTGCAAGGATGAATCCAGTAATCAAGCACTGATCCCACAGGCCCTCCGGTGATCAGAATGGGGATTTAACGCGCCTCAAAAACCCAAAGGAGAGTGTGTCTGTGTCCGTGTGTGTGTTTCCGTCTGTGTTTGTTTGTCCATGTCAGACAGAATGAAGAGCGCTTGTCAATCCAGTCCACACAGATAAATGGAGAGATGGATAGAGCGAGTTGAAAGATCAAACACACCTACACCCACTTTGACAGTGGGTTAGACATTTCAGCGGGAAACAGTTAGTAAAGAAGTCAGCAAAGTGGAGCCATTGAGGTACAGCAGTTGGAATGGAGATGGACAGGTAGACACCACAGAGAGAATGAGACAGCAATAGGAAGGAACGGGAGAAATAAAGAGATGGAGAAAGACAGGAAGAGGAAGTGAGGGAGGGTAAATAGGGGGGGACATTATAAATCAAATGGAAAAGGACAACCATGACAGAAAAGTGTCAAGGAGCAAGGAGAGACAGAAAGCTATTACCTCACAGACCTAAAAACTAATAAGTAAAATGGTGTTGGTCTGGGGGAAGAAAGCCGACGTATATCTGCTTTTAAAGTATGAATGAATGACCTCACTCTGCAAAACCAGAGACTCTCAACTTGTGAAATGGCTGACTAACTTTAGATCTCATTTTTCACCCTCAAGGGTTGACCAGTGTTGGTGTCAAGTTAGATTACTCGCCTCAGGTTTGGCGGAGAAAAAAGGCCAGCTGGAGAAAAAACTAAATGTTTGAACCATTTCCCAGGTAAGCCAACACGAGTGTAAAATGGTTGGCAGTTCTGATTTATTGTGGCTGGCTGTTGCTTTGCTCTCAGGAAATAGCCTTTTTTTTCTTCAATATTCCAAATAGATTTTCCCCTACCCTACTGTTGATTCTGTATGGGTGATAACCCAGGAGGCGAAAGAATGCAATGCCGGGCCAGTGGGAGGGTTCACATTAGTATCACTGGTTTATTGTGTCAAACTTTAGAAAGGTTCATTCTGGTAGTCATGAACACATGACAACAATGCAATTCTTACTTCCAGTTCGAGTCCCTCTGATCCCACCTGCTGTGTTTTGGAAATGTTCCCAACCGTCCATTGTGATGAGATCAGCACAGAGCGTTGAAGGAGGATGTCCTGTGCTACAGTAGCTGCTACCATATTGTTGTCTGCCGTGCTGCCATCCTGTGTGACATTGCGCAAGGGACCCTTTCCCAATGGTTCTTTTTTTACATTTGTGTCCAGCTGTAGCAGCCACTCCAAAAGACCCAGGAGGACCAGACGTCCCCGGCCAGATGCAAGCAGAAAACCGTTTCCTCTCAGGCCTTCCCGCGTCGTGGCCGACTATACCTAAATATAAAGCTCACGATGCTGCATTGATCTCTTGTTCATGTCCTGTGACTCCCCTTGGTGCTTGGGCAACCTTTTGGGCAACGAAAGGCCATGGTGTTCTTTCAGCACCAGTCAGTGAACAGATATGTGCAAGTTCGTTGAATGGAACATTAGAGAGCTGTTGGGAACCGTGACCTTTCCCATTCCTCTCAATGGGCTTGGGGTTCTGTCATCACAGGCTTTCACCACTCAGTCCCTCGCCTCCTTCACTCCCCCTCATTCCCTCTCTTCCTACCCCACCGCCTCTCTCTCTCCTACCTTCTGTTACCCGCTTCCTGTCTCTGCTTGCTGCTCTTCTACTCTACCTTGCTTCTCCATCTTTTTCTCTCTCCCCTTCCATCCTCCCCTCTCTCCTTCCCTCTTATTCCTCCTGGTTGTTCTTACCTTCCATCTGCAATGGCGGGAAGACTCCATGATGTAGCCGGTGACACGAGTACCCACTTCCCCTTCTGAGATGGTTCAGCTTAATGTGGGGTTCCTCTAATTGACGCCTGCCTCGCTGTCTGTCTCAGAGGACTTCATTACCCAAGCGTCTTTAGGATTCTTACTCTTGTTTGCCATTTGAGAATGTCCTAGGCGTTTTTTTCTCTTTTGCTTGTCATGTCTGGGCAGCAGACAGAATAAAAAGGCTTGGATGTCTCGGAGATAGAGGCCAGGGCTCTCTACAGAGTTTAGGCTCTGTGCTTAGCCCAATCAGTAAGAGTGGTAGTTTGCCAACAAGATAGGTGAGAAGAAAAATACTGTCCCAGAGGACTTTGGTATTTCAACCCTTTAAAAACAATGAATTTGCAGTCCCTGTCATTGCCCTTAATGGCAATAACATGAACAATCTATTTGGTTCAACAGAAATCAAAACTGCAGTGATTATCTGTTTAAATGGGTCTGCTCGTTTAGGCTTGTTTGGATCCATGCGCCTGCTGCCCCCCATTCAGTACAGGCCTGTTATTTTAAATGACACTCATCAGGCCATTTTGAAATTAGCAAAGCTGTGCGCTTGCTTAAATAAAATTAAAGACGCTTCCAAATTGGCACAGTATTGGCCCCCAACGTGCCACACCTCATTGTGCATTTGCGCACTTGACAGGAGATACTGCGTCATTTAAGACGTACAGAAGTTAGCGGCAAGGCTAAACCTGGTGCCGCGTGCTTTCACGTCAAGGACATCAACTCGATACTTGAAGAGGGTTGTTTGTAGCTCACTTGTCCCGTCGTGACTCAGTATTTTCTTTCAGTGGTTCGCTCCAAAGCGGGCTCCAGAAATAACGTCTCTTGCTGGCTAATGGATATGTCTAAGTATTCATGTTCAGAGCTCATCTGTAACATTAGTCTGTTACCTTTATGAACGTGAGTCACGCGTCGTTGATTGGGGTTGTTTGTGACAGAATGCTACCGTGCTACTGCCTCCAAACATGCTATGTTGTTCCCTCCCTCCCTTCATTACACAACTTGGACACTGACTTGACAAGCCCAGTAGCGGTATAACGTCGACATTTATCCGACACAGTTCAGAATGTATTCCAGAGTATCACAAACACTGGGCCATTATGAAAAATGCCCATCAAGAACGAAAAAGATAGAAGAGAAAAATCCATGGTTTTGGCATCTCCTGAGTTCAAACTGTGTCTCATAAATGGCTGTCTGTCAGAGCCCCAACATTTAAACAGCTGAAAGGGGCTTATTATGTCCCGTTAACCCGGGGACGTTGGGAGGCAGCCAGCATAATGGGAAGGCTGTTGTAGACGCTGCCATTGATTGTTTTGTTTTATCTTTTTGAGTTTTCTTTGCTTCCGCTTCGAGTCTTTAGCATCAGGGGAGGGCAGTTTAAGAGAAGAAAGGAGGGAGGAGAGAGAAGTGAGTCTAGTGTCTGCTTGCAGGGAATATTGACTTCTTTCAACCAAGGCTCCCCACTGTCTCAACAGTCACTGCTGGTGGCCGTGATTTGCATGGTGCTCTGAATGAAACCAATACCCTTGAGCTAGCTTTGTGTCTTCTATTTTGCTTATTGCAAATGGCCGAAGTGACATGCAAGTCAATCCAGTCTCAGGCTGAATGAGATTGGTGCCAAATATAACGCAGGCTACATCACCCACACACACACACATACACATACAAACTCAACTTATCTTATGTGATGTATGATTTCGTCTTATTCATTCATTACTGTTCTTTTGGTACTATAGACTCTTGCACTTTGACTTCCTCTCCTGAACACCCATGGACTCCGTGCAGTGATGGAATGTAACCATTAAATGGGATCCCCTCCATCCGTACATCTAGTACCGGTCAGGGCAGCGTTGAATTGCTGGCCATTATTTACGATTAACCGTGTTGGCACTGTGGCTTTCTGTGCGTCCCTTCCCATTTTTATGGTGTCACGGACCGGCAACGTTTCCTGTGGCGTTTCATTCTTAGACTGTCCCATGGCACGATAACGTAAAGCCGGCCAATCTGGGGATGTGAGCCACCAGCCATCTTATTGATGGAGTGGCCCGCGATAACAGAGTCGATGTCCTTCTCCTCGCTCGTATCTCGATCTTCAACCACGTCCCTTTCCAGGGCCTTGCGGCGTGCGCCATGGCTTGAGCAGGGGGCTTCAGTGTGGCACTTTATCACTTATATACCGGACATGTTTGATTCCCGGAATTCCAGACAGGCTCGGCAGGATTCCCGAGTGATTGAAATAAACAGACAAATAATGGCGGGTGAGCCGCACATACAGGACACAAACTGTTGTCTTGTGTTTGTTCTACTATGTAAACTGCTTTGGCCCAGGTTCACAGGCTTTTCACCAGGCTAGGGAGCGCTTGGAAGTAGCCTGAACATGACACAACAAGGAAAAAACAAACAGAGCCGACATTTATGGAGTCTCCGACGGGCACCCTGGGTGTTTCCCCCCGGGCCTCAGTTGAGACTGGCGAGAAGAGACACGCACATGTTGGCCAGGGTTCAGAAAAAGAAAGAAGAAAATTCTGGTTGGGTGCCAGCTAACGTCGGGGATAACAGATGCTTGAAGGAGGTGATGCAGAATGGGTGCTGTTGGAGGTGGGTGGCTTACACATCGGCACGAGAGCAGCGCTGAGCCAGACTTCTACTTTCCTCAGATTAGTGGTTTGCGAGGGAGGTTTGTCTTGCCATTGTTTTTGTGCTGAACTAACGGTTAACAGTTATTTACACTTTGCCAGTTTGCCGTTTGGGCATTTTATGACCGTTCAAAGAAACGGTCCACTTTCCACCTCTCCGGTTAACCTTTTAACCACGTCACCCTCGCTTGGCGTTTTCCGACACTTCTTGGAAAGCAGCCCGATTCAGAGAAGCCTGTGTTGTGTCCCTGTCAGATAACACACCAGTGCTGGTTTACCTGTCAGTCAGTCGGCGAGGCCTCTCTCTCAACACAACCCCTCTTTAGTGGACGCCGATTTGGAACTCTAGAATTCCTGCTGACTCAGACGCCACGTGCAGTTTTCGGGAAGATAGCCCCTCGCTGCTTCCTGCCGGAGGTCAGTGTTGTCGACCCCGTCCGCCGGCTGAGCTCTCAAACTGCCAGGCATGATTTTGATCCAGCTCTGCTGCAGTAGAACAGCGGGTTATGACCCCAGGGTAGGGTTGGCAGTGCCAATAGATCTGCTGAGGAACACTTGCCCGTTGACTGAGGGTGACTGGGTCTGACTGGCCCCGGTCTCCCGGGCACTGGATTTCTTCTACCGAAGTCCTTTGGAACGTCAGAACATTAATTATGATGATTGCAGAGATGGGTTAAGCTGCTAATGTATAGCCTGGTTAGAAATCTACCTTTACAGTTGATATATTGGCACGGCCCTACCGGGGCCATTATTTATATTTATATATAAACACACTGTATGCATGTTTGTGTGCATGTGAATTGTATACTATGGACGACAACAAATTATCAGGCATGTGATATCCAGCTTGGCCATGTGCCACATGAAAGTGGGGCATACAAACTCATGAAGGCTGCCTGTATTGATTACAGCCTTACTCGTTATTTGTTTTGGAAGTAGTGAAAGTCACTCGGCGAAACAACTTTGCTGCTCTCTACTTTTGGCACCGAAACAAATAGCTTGACAGATTGTCAGTGGTTTCAGAATATGATCGTAAAATACGTTTTTGATTTATCTGGCTGTTTCTTTTTAAGAACTATTATTCTCATGGAGAGGATGGCGGATGGGTTGTCAGTCTCCTTTCAGATGTGAAAATGACCATTTATGTTGACCAGCAGCTTGAGTGAAAGCGACTGAAAATGGACGAACAAAGACTGAAATGGACATTGACAGATTTCACTGACCATATACACTAGAATGGCATCGCGAGTGCAAGTGGGACTTTGACACAAGGGTCTAGAATCTCTGTACTGAAAAAAAGACTGTAATTATGTAGAGGAAACCACAACATAACAACACCCTGTGTCTGTCAAAAACACCAAATTGATTGAAGATTCTCTGAGTGAATGCTGTTGTTGGCCTGCTTTAGGTCCAATATTACACTTCCTTCAAGAGGAAACGAACAAGCGATTGGAGATAACTTGTGACATATTGTCGGCAGCCATTTTGCACCCCATTTCCCAAGCCCTATGGATCATCACGGCGGAACATTGGCATCGTCTTGGCACCGGTCTGACCCGGCGATCCGAGGGGTAACTGATAGCCAAGCCGGAGCTTGTCAGCATGGCTGCTTATCATTTCTGACATCCGTCCACGCTGTCTTGCCTCCCCCCACTGCGACACTTGTCCAGGAGCACTGACCTTGGGCGGCACTCTCTCTCGATCTCACGCTCTCTTTCTCCGTCCGCTCTCTCGATTCCACATCTCTCCTTTTTGTCTCTCCTCTTTTACCCTCTCTCTTATTCCCCCTCTCTTTCGTTGCGCTATTTCTCCGCTCTATCATCTATCTCTCCCCGTTCTCTCTCTCTTCTGGGCTGTGTCTGTGTGTTGCCTCATTGTTTGTGAAGGTATATGTTTCCCTGTTAGACCTTGCTCTGTGGTCAGACCGACTGATAAGCATGCCTGTTGGGTTAGGGTTCTGAACAGTGATGTAATCCATGTTGTTCTGAGGGTACTTTTAGCCTATTTAGATCTGTTTAATTGAAATTACATTTGCATAATATGTAAACACGAATTTCTATAGGATCTAGCGACAAGAAATTCTCGCCCACGTCCCCAGACCTCTGACACACAAAACGTGTAAACTCACTGACTGCAGGCATTTGTACACTGTAATAGTTTCATTTAGATGAAGGAGATTTGGTGCCAGATTTGCGTCAGCGATACATTTTGTATTGTGTAAATGGGTGAAAATAGCAATTGTCGCCCGGGAAACTGACACTTCTGACATACATGTCGTATTAGAGTGGAATAAACAGTGATGAAGTATGAAATCTGGTTCTGGAGACAAATGTAGTTGGAAAGCTACCAAAACTGTCTTGAACCACACGGAAACAATTTCGCTATGACCAGCAATAGCACATATGCTGTTTGATGGAGGGCGCCATATTAGTTACTGGGTACAACCCATTGTCTGTGACTCCATGGGTCTTCCAGGTCAGAGGTCTGTGCACATATGTGCTTCGCCTTTTGATACGGTGAGAGTTTACATGTGGCAACAAGTCCCTCATCTAAATGTAACTATTGTGGTGTAAAAATGCTGCTATTCTATCAACAGCGGATTCCTCCACAGAGAGGATGTTGCCTGATTGATTTGTTTAACATTCCAGCGGATTCCTCCCCAGAGGGGGTGTTCTCTGATATATTCACCCGGCACAGCCAGAAGAGGACGGGTCAGCCATCGGAGCCTGGTTCCTCTCTAGGTTTCTTCCTAAATGTTGGCCTTCTTAGGTAGTTTTTCCTAGCCACGGAAGTTCAACACTACTGTTGTTTGCTACCTTGGGTTTAAGGCCAGGTGTTTTGTGCAAGCACTTTGTGACAACTGCTAATGTAAAAAGGGCTTTATAAAATGTATTTGATTGAGTGATTGGTTTAATACACATTCCAGTGGATTCCTTCACATAGAGGGTGTTCTCTGACTAGTTTGATATACATTTCAGTGGATTCCTTTGCAGAAAGGGTGTTCTCTGACTGGTTTGATATTCCATTGGATTCACAAGATGTGCTGTGCCGGTTGGATTGAAATGCCCTTTCAAGTTAATTTCATTCAGCCATCCCGCTCTCATTTAAAAGTTATTGACTTCACGTTGTTATTCTGTCAATCAGTCCCTGCTCCTGTGGTCTGAGTGAGGGGGGCAGAAAACGCGGAGGTTTGGCAAAGAGGTCGAGATTGAACAGCTGAAATATTAAGAGCTTGTTATGCTAGTAGGTGAGAGGCAGGGAGGAAGACAGAGACCTACCACAGACACGACTGAAAGTTACACTTTGAACAGTCACTCATGACATCGGCATGAACAAATGAAAACAGCCAGCAACACCGACACTCACACGCACGCACCCCGCCCCCTTCTTCCTGTACACAGATCTGTATGGAACATCAGCACGATCCAAGGCCCAGTCGCGACGGTCACGTGCGCAGCTATTTGCGCCTGATGTTAGTCCCCAGCGTCACTGTCGGGGCAGGGGGGGTGTCCTGATTTCAGACGGGGGCGGAATGGGCTCGCTCTCACATCTCCCAGAACAGGAATGTGGAGCCCGGCTGGTGCAGGGATTCAGGGGCTTTTCGGAGGCTCCCCCTGTTTGGTTATGGTATCTCCTGTGACGCGCCGATGCCGGTCCCTGTTGACACGGAAGAATGCGGACGGAGACTCGTGGGCATCATGGTCTGACGCTCGTTAAGGCAGAACAGTGTAAAGATACGTGAGGCGTGGAGGAAAACACAAAAACTGAATTGAACCACTTCAGCTGACTTTGACGTGTCCTAGCCAAAGGGATCGAGGAAGCCCGCTCACACTGTCACCCGTAAATCCATGCGGGTACTCCCTGGTACCTTCACACCGACGAACGCGCCGCCTGCCTGGTTGCCGCCTGATCACCACGCCGTTGCCAAGTGCCTGTCGGTTGGTCGACTAGACCCGCCACACTTCCTTGTTTTGCCTCGTTGTCACTAGGGCTTTGTTTTTCCGCCTGCGAGGCCTCAGTGTGAGTATGGGCTCCGACTACACCCCTTCTCCCTGTGTAGAAAGGCCAGTGATCTGGCTGAAAGACCTCTTCTCAGTGCTACTGATTAGCCCATGCAAAGCCGCAACCAGAGCAGCCACTCAGCTCTGTTCCTTTGGCTTAGCTGAGGGTGTGTTAGTCTCTTTATTCCGATCATCTCTCTCTCTCTCTCTCTCTCTCTCTCTCTCTCTCTCTCTCTCTCTCTCTCTCTCTCTCTCTCTCTCTGGCTTAGCTCTGTGTGTTAGCGTCTCTCTATCCCTTCTTTCTATTCTCTTCCCTTGTGTTCCCCTAACTTTGTCTCTTCCTTTTAATCCATCCCTCTCTCTGTTCCACTCACCTCCCCTCCGCCCAACTCTCCCTCTCTCCCGGTGCTATTCTTAAATGTTTTTACTATTCCACTCGCAGCCTAAGAGCCCAACAGCCGCTCGCGGAGCTACATCACAAGGGCCCAGCTGTTCCGAGTCAAGGGCCGCTTCTTTTATTAGCGATCAGCAAGTCGACCCGGTGGGGTGGGGAGAGGGGGAGTGGGTGGGCGAGGGAGGGAGGGAGGACAAGGGACATGTACAAGGGCAGCGGGGGGCATAGATTTCCCAGCTGTTAGCGCCCAGACGTCGTCTCTGTTTCTCCGTCTGGGATTAAGAAGATCCCTCTCAGTTGGGTGAGCGCCTACGCGCACACCTCCGTGCGCCAACACGCACACCAACGCGCACACCTCCGCGCGCCAACGCGCACACGTCAGCGCGCCAACGCGCACACAGGCACGTGGAAACGTGCTCACACCGCCCTCACCCACCGCCACTCTTGACTCTAGCCAGACCTCCTACCATTGGACTTGGTCGTCCACTTTCCGCTGCCACGCTGCTCTCAGACAGCACCACCCCCCAACCCCAACCAGCAGGGCCGCAAAGTTTCCCATGGCGCACCGCTGGAATGTGTGGTGGGATGAGGCGCTTGTCATCAGTGTGTATTGCTTTAATACGCCCACCAATCCCGATCCGCCGGCTCCCGTCCCTCTAATTTTCTCTGCCGACTCTCAGACCCATGTCGCCTTATAGTCTGTGGGGGCCCAGTTTACTAGTGGGGCTAGTGAGCCAGTGGTCTTTGGTGGTGGGGGGATGGGACAAAAGACTGTGGCGTGAGGAAAAATTCCCAGGCAATATAATGTAACCTCTACAGAGTTCTTTTGTCATTTACAATATGATTTTTCGAAACTAATAGACAGGGAAGTGGAGATAGATCCACAGCTACCCACAAAGGTTTACCACAGCCGAAATAAAACAACTTGAAGAAGTGCCACTGACGAGGGCAAACACAGATCAAGCACTCCCCTTTTGGAGGATTTCATGTCAGACAAGCATGATGCTTTTTGGACCAGCATTTCCATAGCAATTCCCCTTAACAACACAGTTTTATGTTGGCCCCCATAAGATCTTTACTTTTTGTATCCAAGTCTCTGCTTTGTAATATGCATTTTCTACCCATAAGTCTGTGCAATATATATTGGCAAAATCTGAATTATTTTGTGCCTTAAGTACATTGACACAAAAATCACATAATGTTGCTTTTTTTTTCAGACTTAAAGTTAGTCTTTCTGATGAATTTCTGTATTTTCTGGCCAAAAATGTATTTTTAATCTAAATCAAACTGTGGGGTGCCAGAAAAACCTGCCTGTTGCCAATCTTTACAGTTTTGTCTATTTGCATATTCATGAGAATGGGTGTCACAGTTATTATGTTAACTCAGAGACAGTTTTGCATACTCTTAATTATGAAAGCATATAAAATGTGAAAGTCAAAGGACATTTGTAAAAATAGATCCTCTTCCCCTTGTAAAATGAGAGATAACAGATCAAAGTACTAGGAGTTAAATGCATTTTTTAAATGTCAAGGGTGATAGTGTCTTCATGATATGTTTGTACAGTATTGAACCATTGAATACTTGTTAACCAAAAAACATTAAGTCTTAATCAATACGTTTTCTACTGTGTATTGATCTGTGGGTATTTTATAGATTACTCATTGATTAAAAACATGTACTCTTTACCTAGGCAAGAATAATTAAATGGAGAGTATGTTCTGGTAAAACAGAATTCAGTCAACATTAACATGAAATCAAAACCTAAAGAACTAAAGGAAAAAAGCGAGAACACCTGACATTAGAGAGAATGTTTGTCTGCAACTGATCGACCAAAACAGTATTGTCCAACTAACTGTCGTCAACCTTGTTCAGAAACAAAAGCCCACCAATTGAATCCAACACATTGTCGGATGGTTTTGTATATTCCAGCAAAGATCGAAAATCCAGACCAAGAAAAGGGAGAATTTGGGACGTAGGTCGCTAACTCATTTGGTCACTAAATAAAAAAATAAAATACACTTCTAAAGCTTACCTAACATATGTTGTCCAGAAAGAGGAAAAATACAGACAAGCTGTAAACGGAAAATGCTCCAGGTAACAAGCTCACTAGGTTACCAGATTAGCCTCCAGTAGACATAAAGCCTCCCACTAAGAAACCCACTGTACCAGTCTGGGCTTCATTAGAATGTGTCTGGGAGACCAACGCTGAGCCCTCAGCTCCAGACAAGTAATTAGACTAGGCCTCTGAATGTCATTATCCAGTAGAAAATACAACCTTTCCAGGTCACATCACTTTGTTTGCTGCAGTAAAACAAGTTTATTTCGGCATCAAGCTGCCGTTAAAGTGTCCCTAGTCCACTGGTCTGCGTTTTATAGAGCACCGACCAATTGGGGCTGAGGTATTCAATAAATGGTGCGTGTGTGTGTGTGTGTGTGTGTGTGTGTGTGTGTGTGTCTCCATGTATAGGGGTGTGTTTCTCCATTCTCAGGTGAGAGTTTTTACCAACCCCACTCTGGATTATGGCCCAGACGAAGACAGTATATGGCTTATGTTATCCCTGGGAGCTAACCAGCCACCCCACATTAAAATAGATGAGTTTATACTGGCATGAATCAAATGTCATACTGGTCTCCTTTGTGCCACAGTGCTGAATCCTAGACATTTGAAAACATTACACTAGAACACTATGTGTGGGGGGGGCACATATTGACCTTGCAATTTTAGTTCACCTTTTCAGTTTTCAGTGAGACATTTATGTGTCTGCAAAATATCTGGTAAACATTAGTTAAGTTTTTAACCGCTCTGTAAAAGGGGCGTGGGTCAGACTGTTGTGGTCTGTTGCTGAATCCTTTCCACTGTATTTTAGAATGAAAACGTTGTAGCTTGTCTTTCGCAATGGAGAAAGTAAGGGTCAGGTTTGCAAGAACTAAAAGGTACAAACTCCACTCACTGGTGCACATGTATTGCTTTAGCAGTGGTTCCACAGCATTGCTCTTTCAGCAAAAATAGAAAAACTGAAGCAAATGTATCATTATAAAGCCAATTTTCTCTGTGCTACTGTACAAGCAGTTACTCATGTTTTGCTTGATAGGTTGGTAGGATGTGAAGCTTTTTTTTCAAAGCACAAGCCATCTTGGTTGGTCCTGAGAACAAGATTTAACATCATTTGGTTATAGTATAGTAATTTTAACCCTTATTGAAAACATACTGTCCATTATCTGATGATATGTATAAAAATATCCCTCTATAGAGAACTGAGAATATCTACACAAATGCAAAATATGGCTGTATGTATTAATTGAGAGAAGATCTGATAGTATAAAGCAGTTGGATTACATATGTATGTTTATTATTTGCAGACTTGGCATACATTTTTATAGCCACCAAAATAAGGTCATTTTTGTTTTGTGGACAAGCATAGTATATTTTGTTTGGAAAATTAAAACCTAAGGCGATTACCTTGGAAGCGCTATCTCTGCAGATGATCTTTCGATCTGGTTAAAATCTTTTAAACTTGTCATCCTGGTATTGATTTCTTGTTATGTTGTCTCCTGATGAACCTAGATTCATAAAACTATAACATTTCTAAAGGGGAGAATGCAGTGTTTCAAAATGACCTCAAAACACCTGAAAACCTATTAATAAATATCACTAATAAATCAAGATTCAAGACTTGAATAAACCAACTTTGAGAAAAGGCTAAAACTGTACTTAAATCTGTATTTTATGGACAAATTCATTGGTTTTTGACATTTTAATTCCCCACAAAGTTGTCAAAAAGTCAATATTGTTGTTTTTCACTGATATTATAATAAGTTGATAAGTAGATTATGCCTGTTGCAAACACACAGCACTGAGGCCTAAAGGTATAATCCTCTTTACATTTTCCTAGAGTCACAGGAGCTCTTCATTTGAATATACTCTAATATAGTGCACATAGGCTATATCTGAACTAACTTTTTGTGAAGTAGTTATTATAGTCTTATTCTATATGGCAATGCATTTCACTACTAAACCTCTTATCTGTGACTTAATGTTGTTTAGTCTTTTCTCAATTCAAGAAAAGATGGAAAAGCAAACAAACAGTAGGATCAAAAAATCTGTGTTTGCTTCGAGATTCGTAGTCATTCACATAAAGGGACACACGCATCACTGATAGTGTTGCATCTTCCTTGTTGAGTGCCCTCTCCAATCAGGAATGCAAGAGAACTGTCTGGATTTGTTTGGGAAGAAGTGGGACACACAGTCAAAGACACACTCTATTGAACATTTAACCTTTCTGCATTGGCGAGGATGTTGCCAGTGGTTGATGTGTATGTCCGGGGTTAACCCTGGGGATTCTGGAGCGTTTACTTGGTAAGACACACAGTCAAACCCCCCTCTAGGGGCAGCTTGTGTCCATGTATGGAGGAGTGTGGCGCTGCGGACCCTAATGTTTTATGGGAGGAACCTCATTAACTAGACAATGCCCACTCAGGGATAGCCATTCACAGGCTAATGTAGTTAAACCCTCTATGGCAGAGAGAAGAGACAGAGAAGGGGTTGGGAGATGTGAATAGAGTCAGGCATTATTAGGAGAGAGAGAGAGAGAGCAAAATGGGGACGGGTGGATCGTGCGGGATAGAGGGAGCCAAACTTTCTGGTAATGGCAGGAAATGTCACTTCAATTTAATACAGTGGGCTTTATTGGCCTGGGAAACACTTACATTGCCAAAGTGAGTGGACAAACATTGACAAATACGATCACACATTCTAAGTGAACATTACTCGAGCAAACGTTTTCTAAAGGCTGTAGGCATTACAATATTAGCTGTGTGCGATGTTGTGAAAATGTGTAACCTCTTCCACACGACTTCCTCAAACATGCCCTAACACCGTACGTTGCAGAAACAGAACGGTTAGATTTTCCATCCACAGCTGTTCCTCGGTATTAGTTATGTACATAAGAAGGTATGCGTGGAGTACAGACCCAGTTGAATGTTTTGAGTTTTGTATTGCATGTTCTGCAGCCAGAAGAGTAAGGCAATGTAACATCTGTCAGGTGTTTTTAGTCAATTATGTTCATGCTCAACTTGCACCTTACACGACGTTGCCCTGACAAAAGGCTTCGTAGAACGCATTTTTAACTCGGTTCTTCGCCGGTTTCAGTTGATTTCTCTTTCATTGTCAGTACGCTGGGTTGTCATACCTGTCCCAGTTCCTCTCTTAGATTCGGAAACTTGTGCATTAACTACATATTGTGTGCTTGTTAGCAAACATTTTCTTTGGAGTTTTCCTGAAGCAATTGTTAATATATTGAAGTTAGTGATGTTCAGTTTAAAAGGAAGCCTGTTTAAAAGACAGCCTTAGGATTTTATATTTATCTAATCCTAAGGTACTCAGGCCTTTTCCTGACTTTGAAAATCTTCCAAATGACAACAAATCTGTAAAAATATGATACATAACATTTAAATATAGTTTTCAGATTTAACATTTGCAATTGCAACCCTGTTTCCAGAAATGTCGGGACGCTGTGTAAAATGGATATATAAAGAGAGTGCGATGATGCGCAAATCATGTATGCCTGTATTTAATTGAAAATAGTACAAAGACAATGTATCAAATGTTGAGACTAAGAAATTGTATTGATTCTGGAGAAAGTCATGCCCATTTAAAAAAAAAGTTTGGACAGGGGCATGTTTACCACTGTGTTGCATCACCTCTTCTTTTAACAACACTCTGTAGACGTTTGGGAACTGAGGAGACCAATTACTGTAGTTTTGAACGTGAAATGTATTCCCATTCTTGCTTGTTATAGGATTTCAGCTGCTCAACCGTTCGGGGTCTCCTTGGTCGTATTTTATGTTTCGTAGTGCACCAAATGTTTGCAATTGGGTGTTGGGTCTTAGCTCCCAGACTCGTTCTGCGGAGTCATGCTGTGGTATTACGTGCAGAATGTGGATTGGCATTGTCTTGCTGAAATAAGCAAGGTCTTCCCTGAAAAAGATGTTATCTGGATGGCAGCATATGTTCCTCCAAAACCTGTATGTATTGTTCTGCATTCACGATGCCTTCACAGATGTGCAAGTTACATATGCCATGTGTGCTAATGTACCCCTCCTCCACACCATTTTCATTTTAGTTTTTGAAGAATTTGAACTGTGTGGTGATAAGTCTGGATGTTCCTTCCCCACTTTAATCCGGAGGACACAGCGTCCATGATTACGAAAAAGTATTTCAAATTTTGATTTGTCAGACTAAAGGAGATTTTTACACTTTGCAATGTGGAAAACGTACATGTGCTTGGTCCCAGAGAAGTTGGATGCGGTTCTGGATCTTTATATATGGCGGTGGATCTTTTTTGCCTGGTAGAATTCAAACCTGCATCTGTGGATGTAGCAACATACTGTGTTCACAGACAATGGTGTTCCTGAGCCCATGCAGTGAATTCCACTACAGAATCATGTCGGTTTTTAATGCAGTGCCTTCTGAGGGCCCAAAGATCACAGCCATCCAATATTGGTTTTCGGCCTTGTCCCTTGCATACAGAGATGTCTCCAGATTCTCTAAATGTTTTAATGATATTATGTACCATAAATGATGATATCCCCAAACTCTTTGCAATTATTTGTTGAGAAACGTTATTCTTATATTGTTCCACCATTTGCCCGCTCTGTCATTAACAGAGTGGTGAACCCCTCCCCATCTTTACTTCTGGCAGACTTTTAATGCCATATCATCAATCATTTAATACACAAAAAGTAACTCATCAAATTCAATCTGAGCATATATATTTTTTTCAATATTTTATGTGTTGTCTTTGTACTATTTTATTTTGAATATATGTTTTCAATTATTTGCACTTGATTGAATTCTGTTTTTATTTGCATTTTATGCAGCGTCCCAACTTTTTGGGGTTTTACTAATTATGCTCAGTAAAATAAAAATGGAGAGTTATTTGTGTTTTTAGGGTTTCTTTGAAATCCTAATTTCTTCAGCATGTCAGTACTCAAATTTGTTTAGTTTGTACACTCCTCCCAAGGGAAGTGTTATTGTAATTTTTTTTCTCCATTCGGTTAAACATGAAGGTGGTGATTTTGGCAGCAGATTAATGTCAAGTCCAAAACACTGTAATCGGCCATTTAATTTAGTTAAGGAACACGTTATCCTTGTTTTTTTCTCAGTTTACACCCATAAAGCTCCTTTGAACCCATTTGGAGCACAATACTTTGACCCAGCTGAGGGATTTCAGGTCCTTGCAGTATATTACAGCTTGGCCCGTTGTTTTGCAGGGACACCCCTCTCTGAGGTGCTCTGTCAGTCGGGCTCCCTCCCTCCTTCCCTTCTCTGCATCCACAGGCGGAAGGCTGGAAGATTAATGGCGGCGCTAACCGTGTATTCATCATCCGTGCCAGAGAGTAATGCGACACCTTTCTAATCTGAATATATTTCATTGGGCTGTTATGGCACTTGGCTGTGTGTGTGTGTGTGTGTGTGTGTGTGTGTGTGTGAGAGAGGATATGAGTCAGTGTGTGTGTGTGGGGGGGCAGTATCTACGTGTGGTCTTCTTGTGCACTTGTGTGTGCGCCTGCTTTCAACCCACCATAACCCTAATAGCCGCGGCTCACGCTATCTCCCCTTGTCGAAACTAGCCCAGTAATTAGATAGATGAAGTTACTCTCCGTCTCACTCCTGGGCCAAGCTCCCAAGATCATCTCCTCTGATCCTCTCATCGCCCTTATCTGAGTACCAGTCTCCATCCGTCCCCCCGTCCCCCTGCCCACTCTCTTTCAGGCACTCAGCAGAAATCAAGATGGATGTCCCTACTGTAGATGGGGGAGTGGGGCATGGGGTGAGATTGGGCTAGATCATGCATCTGGCCCCAGTTGGATTGGCTCTGGCACGCACAGACTCTGCGGTCGCACTGGACTTGACACCCATTCCCTGGAAAGGCTGAGGGGTTTTCTCCCACCTAAGTCAAGGCTGTGTCCTAATAACATCTCCTGTATCCCGCATCGGTTGCTCGTTCACTTCCCTGTACGCAGCTCCAAGGAAACGACTGACCAATGAGATGTCCTGCAAGGTTAATTTGTCAAACGCACCTTACAACAACGCGCCATCCTACACAGTGACATGGCACCCAACAACTACGCAGTGAGAGTTAAGAAGAAGAGTATATAAGCATAAATATAGCCAGACAGAAAATAATAATAAAATAAAGTAACCAGAACATTAGAATAATACCATCAATCAGCCATGACATTATGACCACTGACAGGTGCAGTGAATAACACTGATTATCTATATAAAGATCTACACCGATCAGCCATAACATTATGACCACTGATAGGTGAAGTGAATAACACTGATTATCTATATAAAGATCTACACCGATCAGCCATAACATTATGACCACTGACAGGTGAAGTGAATAACACTGATTATCTATATAAAGATCTACACCGATCAGCCATAACATTATGACCACTGACAGGTGAAGTGTATAACACTGATAATCTCGGTATCTTGGCACCTGTCAGTGGGTGGGATTTATTAGACAGCCAGTGAACATTCTGTCCTCAAAGTTGGAGTGTTAGAAGCAGGTGTAAGGATCTGAGCGAATTTGACAAGGGCCAAATTGTGATGGCTAGGTGACTGGGTCAGAGCATCTCCAAAACTACAGGCCTTGTGAGGTGTTCCCAGTCTGCAGTGGTCAGAACCTATCAATAGTGGTCCAAGAAAGGAAGACAGGGTCATGGACGGCCAAGGCTCATTGATTCACGTGGGAAGCGAAGGCTGGCCCGTGTGGTCCGATCCCACATCCCACATACGAGCCACTGCAGCTCAAATTGCTGGACAAACAGGTCCGATCCATGGAGGCCCCACCTCGCGACTTAGAGGACATAAAGGATCTGCTGCTAACGTCTTGGTGCCAGATACCACAGCACACCTTCAGAGATCTAGTGGAGTCCATGTCTCGACATGTCAGGGTTGTTTTGGCGGCAAAGGGCGACCTAAACAAAATTAGGCAGGTGGGAATGAATGGTGTTGGCTATGAGATGATCCCTGATGTGGCACGCCGCCTTTGTATATCATGGATCTTTTAGAACGGTGTAGATTTTATGGATTAGTGATGGTCTGAGCACAAGTCAAACCAGTTGTTGCAGGTGGGATTTGTGCATTTGAGGGTGCATTGCTTAAAGCAAACTGTGTTTTGGGCTGAATGGAAGGTTGATATGTGCACGAGGGACTAAGGAGTCGTCGTTCCTGATGCCATTTAAAGAGTGCAGATAGAATTTGGGTTGTAAGGTTGTCACCTAAAAGTGACATCAGTGGAACATTGTTGCACCATCAGCATTAACACACACACACACACACACACACACACACACACACAGATTGCTTGGCCACCACACAAATGATGCACATGATACTGTGGACAAATTGACATGTTTTTGTGGCCATCTGTGCTGAAACTACTGCTGATGCTCCCTCTCTCAAACTCCCTCATATTTCTCTCTCCCTCTCCTGTTTTGTCTCTTGCTTTCACACTCTCTCACTTTCTGTCTGACTGACTGACTGTAATTGTGTTCCAGAGTGTTGCTTATATAGGTCATACCAACTTTACCTCAGTAATCCATTAATGTAGTTCGTGTGATATGCCTGAAAGTGCGTGACTCCTGTCAGCTTGTGCACATGACCGCGTGTGTGTTTATCTAGCTTGTTGATTGGCTCTTTTTCTGTGTTGGGAAATGTCTTTTTGGGTTTGTTGTATTATGTTATTATGAATTGTGTGTATATGTGTGTGTGTGTGTGTGTGTGTGTGTGTGTGTGTGTGTGTGCGCCTCTGTTTATGCACATTTGTGCGTGCGTGCTAAATAAACTGAGGGATTGGTCACGGATAAAGGGTTTGTGCAGTGCTGATAGAGGAAAAGTAGACCAGTAACAATCCTCTCCTGCTAATTGCCCGTTACACACCAAAGTACCCAAGTTTCAAAGTTATATCAGTGCCATATACATTATAGCAGATGTTGTCGCTTTGTAACGACATACTTGTGTTTCGGCCCCCTAGCAATGCCGTCGATTAAATCAAGTAAATGTAACATGAAGAGGCCACACTCTTTCTTTGTGTTTACACGGTTGAGTGTGTAAGTATGTGTGTGTGCGTGTGTGTGTGTCTGGAAGGTATTGTTGAGTGTCAGGGTGTACATGAATGGTATAGTTGAGTGTGTGTGTCCCAGGAATGTATGGTTGAGTGTCTGGGTGTACATGAATGGTATAGTTGAGTGTGTGTGTCCGAGGAATGTATGGTTGAGTGTCTGGGTGTACATGAATGATATAGTTGAGTGTGTGTGTGTGTGTGTGTGTGTCAGGAATGTATGGTTCTGTGTGTGTGTGTGTGTGTGTGTACATAGAAGTTATGGTTAAGTGTGTGTGTGTGTGTGTGTGTGTACATAGAAGTTATGGTTAAGTGTGTGTGCAATGTTTGGTTGTTTGTGTCCGGAAGGTGTGGTTTAGTGTGTGTGTGTGTGTGTGTGTGTGTGTCTAGAGGAGAATGTGTTTCCGTGGAGGGAATGATTGAGAGTGCGTTTGTCCCTGTAAGCTATGGTTCAGTGTGTGCGTGGTGAGTGTTCAAAACGAGCCAGAGGGCGTGTTTTGTGTCGGAGTGTTCACAAGGGCTCTAAGGTGCCGATCAGAGTGCCAGGAAGATGGGCAGTGTGTCCAGTGCCCTGTCGGTCTTGGGTTAGACACGTTATAATGTATAGCCTCGGGTCTTAAGTCACGGCCGTTACGGAACAATCCGGGTCTTAGCCATGCATTCAAAGGAACCGGGTTGGAGGGCCTTTGGCTGTAATCGGCAATCACATCGGTAGCTAACGCTTAACATTCAACGCGGTTAGCGAGCACGCGCACACGGACACGCGTATAAGACCCACGCCGTCGCACAAAGGGGGCTTTTCTTTCCGTGCTCGTAGATTAATGCCTCCTGCTTTCTTGCGTACTCCTTGTCAATCTGCCATTTGTGTGCGTGAACGCGTTTCTGGTCTTTGAAGCTTACTGTCCCCTTGCCAAGCTAATTGTTAGAACAACAAAGGCGAAAGGAGTAAGTCAGCAAAGTTTCAATCTAGAGATTAGGATAAGACCCTCTCTCCTCGGAACAAACAGACGTGCAGTCAGGCATTGCCGTATGGCCAGTAAAAACTGAGATGAATAGATGAACTTCAAACACCTTGTTTTCAGCCCAGCTGTTATCTCTCTCATGAGAGAAGGAGAACCGAGGCTTAGGGGGTGTGTTGCAGACATTCCTTTTCCACCTTCCAGTTGTCCATTGAGTCAACAGCGCCGTTAGGACAATTTGTTTCTCTGTGTTTTCAAGAATAACTACTCGCAGGTGAAGCTCATGGAACTTCGACAACAGAAGGCATTTTCTTTTGTGTCCATTTTGAAAAGTACCCGTCCCGCTGAGTTGGTGCTTGGCTATGCAACTACAGTGGCCGCTTCGTTCCCAAGTATACGCAGTGCTAGACTAGTATCCAATTTTGACCTCGCGTCTCTCAGTGGCGCTAGGACAACGCTGCATTCCGCATGGACGGTTTCTCTGCCTGCTCATCTGGTACATCGTCCAAGTCTCGTTAAAGTTTCTCCACACCCCCTGAGCACTTTGGCGTCTTCTCAACTCCAATCCCCATTGTTGCACAGTTGGCCGTTGGCAGCTGCTAGCGGCCCAAGGCTGTTTCGCTAGCCTCGCGTTAGCGTTCCCCAATGCTGCTGCAAGCCATTTTGTTACACCTCAATCACATGCAGGCTAACTGCCAGTGACTGGCCAGTGCCCCCGCTGTTCCCCAGGGATATCTATTATCTATTACTCCGACAGGGAGTGTGAGAGGGACAAGAGTGTGTGGGAGACTGCCTGCGTGAGAGTGTTGAGATAAAGGACACAGGGACTTTAGCGGAGGGACCCGCGGTTAGCCAGGCCTGAAATCAGGTCAGATTGTTCATCAGCAAATTGCAGACTGTATGTATTCTCCCTCACTGGTAGTACTGTAAGGCCAGGCCTCTCTCCATACCAATTCTCCCAATTACTCCATCCACTGCCCCTGTCCATTCCATTCTATCATGGGCCACTGTATGTATTCCAGTTTTACGTCAACATTGTCAAAGCTCAGGTGTTATCAAAACTTTTGGGGTGTAAAAGAAAGTTTTATAAGAGCAACGGTTAAAAGTGGACTTTCTGCTTTTGTGTTTTTATTGTATATTTTTTACGTTTGACAATCTTACCGGTTTACAGGTGTGGCGTGATTAAGGATCCTGATAAATGTATTCTGCCTTCAACATTTTGGATGAAAAAACAACTACAGCATCCTCAATTGACTCTGTCCACAACCTTTTGAGAGCTGTCACAATGATTTTAAATCTTAGAGACTGCAGATAAATGCTGCTTTTTAAGTCCCGGAAGACGGTGGTTTGATGTGCAGGTAAATGGCAGTTTTACAATCTCAACTCTGCCGCCAGACTGCGATCAGACATCCCAGCTTTAGAGGAGAGCCATCACATCCAATAATTGTGTTATCTTTGCTCCTGTTAGGCTGATGACAAAAAAGGATCCATTTCCTCTAGTGTCTCCCTCCGTTGTCTGACAAATTTGTTTTGGTTGTGGCGCTGGAAATGGCTGTGCCTGACACTCTGAGTGAGCGATGAAAGGATAACTTTGATGGCTGACAATGTTAGCGTCATTAGCTAGCTCGCTATCTTTTGTCTAGGGTTGACGGAATTGTCAGGGATGCTGTGGAATGATGTCGCGTACAGTTTCCCCTATTGGAATCACATAATTTCAACGGCAGAGGGAAAATATTTTGACTGTGCCTCAGTTCCAGTGTACAGAGTGACTAACAGTCAACCCAGCAGTTCTAGATGTCCTCTGTGGTGTTGAGGTCTGACTGTATCACCGTCCAGCATGGAGGCAATAGTCCAAACAAACATAGAGGAGGACGATGTTGCGGCGTTTCAGTCAGAAGTGGAGCAGAATTTGCATGACATTAGCACAAGTGAAACTTTCCTCGGCTAATTTGAACCGACTTAACAGCAGGGGTTGAGCGCGGTAAGGTACAGCACACACAACAATGACTTCCCTCACATAAAACAAAAGGCGAAGTTGAAAGGAAATGCATCACGATGCCGGGCTGCGTAGTTGTGAAAGAGAATGTTAAGCTCATTAATTCCTGCGTTTGCTCGCAGTCTGACAAGAAACCAGCCGAGTTCTGCCAACTGAAACAAATGTTGGCGAGAAAAGTTTGGAATTGTTTAGCTGTGTAACGACATACTTTGTGAACCTTTCGGAGCGGTTGGCGTCGGGCTACGGGTGCGTTTTGTGCATGAAGGATTTAGGCAGATTGAACCCCAGTTGGTAATTGTAGGCACGTCTCACCGGAGTAACCAACGTGAATGTAAATGGCGTCATCCATGGAAATGCAATCGTACGTGTCATTGGGTAAAGGTCATACGTGGAGTAACTACAGAGGAACTATAGAGTGTCTGTGCAACAATAGGTTCTGCCAGTGTGCGGGCCTACTGTACAGGACAGGACGTCGCTCTCTGCCGCAAAACAAACAAAAGAGAATGTCACTGTACAGTCAACGAATGCTTAAGGTCTGCTGTCACGATGAAACAAGACAGGGCCACTCAAGTCAGGATTCTTGTTTGCCGCAGATCCCTAACAAACACACGCTGACACTCACCAACAACACAGACCTCTTCTCCCTGTGGTATGTCAGTGGCAGAATCTCATATGCTTCGAAATTCTCAATTAGGATTGTTTACTAGGGAATTCTGCGGTCTCTTATCCACAGCTACGGGGTCCTGACTTTCTTCTGACGCCACTCGGGCAGATCGAAAGAGGGGCAGGCTCCGCCAATGGGAGCTTCAGATGTGCCTTGGTGAAAGGCGGCCATGTTAATGATTAATAGTAACCTTTTCATTGGAAAAGGAGGCTTTGGCAGTTAGGGTGTTGCACTTGTCTGCTTTTGTATTTGTCTGGCAGGGTGACACGCCTGAATGTGTGTGTACGGGCCTTCTCGCAAGAGTTGTTTATGCAACTTTGTTAAAGTGTACGCGCCTGTTGTTGTAGATCTCTTGAAGTGGCTAATCAAATGTTTACCCTGGCATATTAAATATCCACGACAGCCTCAAAATCCACAGTATATTCAAGTCAGAGGAATATAACAGCCTGCATTCCGCTGGTAAATGGAGACATGCCAGAGTAAGAAAAGTCACTTATTAAATGTTCCCATCCAACATGCTTCTTTTTAAATGTGACTCGCAAGATAAACATTGGGTACAGCTTATCCCATTTTTTGTATCCTTCAAACCATAGTGAGTCGTTAGGACATGCCCAGAACATCAGGATGTTGTCGCACTGTCCTTAGGACGTCCTCTGTGATAGGCCTGTATATGAAAGACAGTGGAGATGATGTAAGACATCCGTGGACCTGGCACGGTTACAACCACAGCTAGAATGATTTAAAGTAATAGAGACAGGAATTTGCTTTCATTGCAGATGTGTTCATGTCAGTGGGAATGCATTGAGGTAGGACATTGAATTGCTTCTGTGCTGACATTTATTTGGCTCCCAGAGCCGAGCTGCGCCAAAATTTTAATTTGAATCTCAAATCTGGGAGAAGAAAGGGACTTCAGTCATTTTGGAAGCCATGATACAGCATCTTGTTCTAGTACCACAATAGGCCATCAGTTAAACAAGCTTCTCATTGAAATAGGGTATTCTTGCTAAAGTAGACCCATCTATATCAAATAGTGTCACATAAACTCAAATTATACCATTCATTTTTGTTCATCTGTGTGTGCATTTCTTCCCACAGTTTTCCCACAATTACAATATAGAAACCACTTTTGAAATATGTTTGAACGACCTCCTAGTGTCTTCTGAATATTGTATTTAAAATTGAGAAAGTAGCAGCTCGGCTTCATTGCTCTGTTGCTTATTCAACAAAGTGGCTTAACTGTGATAATAACTGATGTCTGGTCAACAGCCATCCTAGCCACTCTATTTTCCATATAACCGTCTTTGAGTTTTCTAACATGTCCTGGCCTTCGTCTTAGTTGCAGATAGCCGCTGTTTATGTTGTCTATCGACTGTTACTCATGATGAGACGTTAGTGCTCATTCTTCTCATTGTGTAGAAGCCATAGGAGCCTCGGTTGATTGAACGGACAAATGACCATTGGTGTTTTTTCTTTTGGGAGTCTTGCACCAAATATGAGCATTTCGGGGAATGTGGAAAACACACAGAGCATGTAATGAAGTGAAGAGCTGCCAGTGGGCTAACCCACCATGTGGAGCGTTGGGAGCTAAAAACCTTGACCATGCCACAGCAGCTGTATTTCAGGAAACTTCTGGGCTACGCAAAATTAGGTGATATGGGTGAGCGCATCATCAAACTCCAAGCCGATAGCAAGTGCAATAGCTCCCGCGTACATACAGTGTTGTAAAATGTTGCTTGTTTACAATTAGCTCAATAAATTTAGCATTTATATAATTGAAGACACTCGTCATTTTAATAACTGCATTTCCCTCTTAGCCTAACATATACGCCTTAAGATTTCCCTTGGAGACATTTCTTTATCTGAAGAAAGCTGGCCAAAAATGACATTGTGATGATCGTGGTGGTCGATATCGCGGTGGCTATGAGAAGTGGTTGTTGTTTTGACAGCTACAGTGTGCATTAGTGTTGGATCTGTGAAGAATGAACTCGCAGGGCTTTTAATGTATGGACGAACTCTGTTAGTTCTTGCCTGGGTGTCACGCTAGTCACTGAGCAATGCTGTTTTGTCTATTCAGGGGAGCACTCCCACTCTGATGGCTTCTGTGTTCTCCGTAAAAGTGCGTGATAGCATGAGCAGGGTCTCTTTTTCCCCTTCCTTCCTTCTTCCCTCCCTCAATTTTCCTCTCCTTCACATCCCTTTTTTCCTCCCTCTAACCCATCTCTTTCTCTCCTTTCCTCTTTCTCTCCTTTCCTCTTTCTCTCCTTTCCTCTTTCTC
>JACXGJ010007605.1:0-13628 GCA_016801105.1 Esox niger
GCTCCGACGTATATTCTATGCGTGGTTAATCTGTTTCCTTATCATTTTCACACACAAGTATTTTACTTCACGCCAAAACGCATGATAGCCTACTGATGTAATGTGGTTATGCAGTCGTAAAATCAGCTATCGACTTTTATTTTGAACATTTAATCTGGAACCGCAACGCTGCATTGGGTTTGCAGTCCAACTTATTGTTGCTAGCTTTTCAGTTTCGAAGAGCTACGTTCAATGACGGTAAAACAGAGACGCACGTTTTGTATTTGTAAAAAAATGCACGCTTGTAATTTTTTTACCAATTTGTAATTACTTTTAAGTAAAAAAATATTTTGCACACTTGTAAAAAATGTTGCAGAAAATGTCAGACCTCTGAAGGGATCTCTACCAGAACTGGATCAGGGTATCAGGACCATCATTGACCCACCGCCAAACCGATTATGCTGGATCATGTTGCAGGCAGCATAACGTTCACCAATACATCTCCAGACTTTTTCACATCTACCACATTTGCTCAATGTGAACCTGCCCACGTATGTGAAGACAACCGGGCAGACCTTTCAATTCTGGTGTCTCTGGAGAATGCCAATTAAGTTTCACTGTGCTGAGCTGTGAGCACAGCTCCCACAAGAGCACGTCTGGCCTTCATGCCACCCTCATGGAGTCTGGTTCTGACAGTTTGGTCAGAAACATGTACTTCAGTAGCCTGCTGAATGTCATTTTGTAGGATTCTTGCAGTGCTTCCAGCTCTCCTTGTGTAACGGCCCATCTCCTGGTATCTCCTCCATGCTCTTTAGACTGTATTGGGAGACCTTCTTGCAATGGCACATATGTATTTGCCATCAAAATGTGCAGGACTAATTGTGCAACCTGAATGGCTGCAGGTACTGCCTCATGCAACCAGTAGTGACAAGCAAAATGCAAAACTAGAGAAGAATAAGTCAGCAGTGCAATGGTCTGTGGCTCCCACCACCAAAAGCATTCCCCTTTAAGGGTTATCTTGCTGTTGCCTTTACAGTGAACCTGTTATCAATTTCATTTGCACCAAAACAGGTGTCACTGATTCACAATCGGTGATGCCTTCTAACTGGACATATTGATATCCTTGAAGTTTACTTGGCTTGGTGTTTTACTGTGATGATTTAAGTGTTCCCTTAAATCCTCATAGTACAGGTAAGCTGAAACATAATAACAGACAGAGAGAACACTGACTGTTGCTGAGTGGCTGAAGCAGGAGGAACAAACAGGGAGTACATAGACTGTTGCCGGGGCAGGAGGAACAGTGTATAGCAGCAGCTAAGCTAAGGTGAATTACAGGTTCCAATAATTAAGTGATAATGGCTTAGGTAAATTATGCTTCATGTTACTATTCTTTAAATTACATTGTATAGTTTTAGAAGTGTGCAGTAAATTTCATAAAAGGTTGGCCCTCACTAAAACTTACACCGTGGCTATGGGCCTGGCTACCCTCTGAAACATTTGCTTCTCTATTTGATGAGAAGCAGCTTTGCTTCAGCAGAATGGCAGTGTTCTCAGTCCCAGTGTTTCCCCAGCCTCTGCCTCCAGCAGTAGGGTCGTCCCTACATCATTTCTGGCCTGTAATTCAGCTCTCCCTGCCTGCTTGTTTGTGCTCCCCATCCCACCAACACCACTGGAACACCCTGGTGGCTGCCACAAGCAGCACAGTGCAAAGGCATGTCTTTGCTGTTGTTCTCCTGAGCATTTATTTTCACCCCGTCTCTCTGCAGCAGTTCCACTACACATTAGTGGATGCGTTTCAGAGACAGTTTACAGCAGTGTTTTCTTCCACATAGTCCAGTCATTAACATTCTCTGAGGTTGATAAAACGGTGGCAGCTCTGTCATGACCATTAGCCGCACCGTAGTGGAGTGGGGTGGAGCAGAGCCATCCATGTATTACGCCCCTCCCCTTACCCAAACAATAACTATGTCACTACATCCACCCTTCCCCACTTGCTATGCGTTGGGTGGTCGGGCACAGGGTTAGTTTGCTGGCATGATGTCCTGCTGTTAGCAGAACGGCAATACATTGAAGTACAGCGAACGCTTTTTGGCTCACGCAGAGATCAATAACGTTTGACCAAGACTGGTGCGCGAACACGGCTTCTCGTAAAACACGCCTACTATCTGACGGGATGACGTAGATCTTCAGACATTTGTCTATCCTTATATAGTCAATTGAGTCCCCGTTCCGGTATGATGTCATAATTTGCCCAGTTAAGAAAATCACATTTCTGACTCTTTAACATTGTACAAATTATCTGTTCTTCTAATACAAATATACTCTAAAGTCTAATCCATGAGCGCTCTCATGTCAGTCATCTCTTCCATAACATTGTAATAGACCTACAGTACATGCATTGTGTTGGTATTGTGTCTAGAACGAGAGACCATACCCGGTCCCATGGATGGCAATCTCGGTAAATCCTTTCAGCCTACTCGGTTTGGTCAATTTGCTTATATTAAACGATCGCAGTGATCTGATTGTGCCGGCCGGGCAATTCAACGTATTGGTTGGCGACATAATTTTTGAGGAATGTGTTTGTTTTTTAAAGTATATTTGTAGGCCCCCCTTGCAAACAAGACGGGTAACAATTGTACTCCTTAAAAAATAATTATGAAAGGAATGCAATTCTTTATAATAAGAACAAGTCATTGTTTAGTTAGATTGTGAACATTAAGATTGTGTTGCTCCATGCGTAATGTTGTTGTGTTAATAGTACTTCCTTTGTTCTGTATTGTCTCGAACTTGACTTTAATAAACAGTAAACTATAACCCGGAGAAGAGACCCCCACGATTTAGCTATACACATCTCACGGACAATGTCGCCATCTAGTGAATATTTATTTGAATATTCTAACGTTAAATCACTTTCGGGTCACAGGACGTTGCCCATCTTTACAGTTTCTGGGTTTGCAGATACTCATCAGCAAATGTTTTTTTTACCTTGCCCTATCTAAGCTGTAGTAGTAACAGCCTTTTGATTATGCTCCAAACCATATTGTGACTGCACAGTGTCCCCCCCGATAATACGTCTGGATACAATGTGGTCTTATACGAAAAGGGATACAACGTGCTATACTAAAATGTATACTAAAACATATCTATTGATTGCTATGTGTGTTTGCAATATATACTATTTTTGACTGATTGTTTACAGTGATCATGTTTGTGGTGCCGTGTGAACAACCCAAAACATGTTGGCCCGGGCAAAGGGAAGTAGCCTACGATGATGCAATGTAGAGACATAGCATGTTGCAACTGTACTCTATAAAACCTAAACTGAGTTATAAATTCACTTGCAAATGCATGCGGCAATTGCGGAAATGCATGATAAACTTTATCAAATGTTTGTCTTAGGACACAGCAAATTGACCGACGTTAGCGTTGATTTTGAGTTTAACATTTCATACACAAAATTTACACTGTAAAGATGTTATCCATCACTTAACGGTGTAAAATAACTATTTATAAGCCTGCATGTTTATGGTTGTCTCTTACACTTCCCAGTCACAAGTTATTATGAATAAAGGTTGCTGGTAGGCCTATATAAATATTCCAAATGTTAGAAATACATACTCTGACTAGATTCCATTACAGGCCTGGTTGGTAAAAACATTGTTGGTTTTCAAATGCTGTATTGTTCTTCAAATAACAAATATTGTTTTGTTTGTCAGAGAGCCCAAAATGGTTCCTGTTTGGCATTACTCACAAGTACCTTATTTGGTTTCAACTTGCGCCTTCGTATTTCTCACTGTATCATGTGTCATGATTGATTAATTCAAGTTGTCATAATTATTTACTACAAGAACCAGTGTGAGATACATGCCCTTGAGGCCTGTGAATGTAGGCCACTTGACTACATACCGTAACTGTGCTCTTTACCTTTTTTGATAGTGAGGCTCAAGAGGAGCTAAGGCATTAGGTGGCACTGCCCCACTCATGTTGCACAATCTACATTACTTGCCTACTTCCCTGCTGTAGAGGTTGTTTATCATAACTCCATGTTTAGGATCCAAATCCATTTTCCCCAACCCTAATTAGGGAATGAAAACACATTTAAGTAATTAGCACAGTTTTACTCTACTGTGCTGTAGTGAGCTTAAAGAGTCATTGACTTCATGTAAAACTCAGTGTAATCTCAGGATCAATAAGATACTAATGGAATGTCCCTCCAGGTACAAAGAGCTGGCTTCTCTCTGGACATGTTGCAACTTGTTTTAGAGTACACATAGACAATACACACCCACAAAACACACAGGAGTAGTATTTCTTTCACAGATGCTTTATTACATTTCTTAAATATTGATTCATTTCAGAAGTGCTCATAAATTGAACATAAAAAATTATACTGTATTTCGTATTACAAATGGTAAACGTAAGTACTCTAGGTTGATCATATATACAGACATAATTAACAATGAGTGGAACCCCATTAAACAACTTTAGAAAAAAACAAGTAACTCTTGAAGCTTTTTTCTAAATCAATTCAATATATGCCTAATTAAGAATAAAAAGTACAATGTAACTCAGAAGTTGGGAAGCTTTTTGTCATCTGTTTACAGTACACGCCCTCTCTTTGGGTGCCAGGCAGTTTTAAAGTATGCACTTAGTTTTTTGCTAATACTGAATCACACTGAAGTTCCATGCGTAAAAGCACAGTTTGGTCAAAGCCAACAAATGTCTAGTAAATTAAAACAACACGAAACAAAACATCAGTTTGTCCTGTTTGTTGCTGTTTATTTCTCTCTAGTGCACCAGCGATTTTCATCGCGCGCTCTGCTCTGTTCCGAGCCCTAACTCCAGTGCGCAACGGTAGCGCGCGAGGCACCCGGTCAGAGGCAGCCAGCCAGCCCCGGTCCCCTCCCGCGATTCTCGTGCTGTTACTGTCCCGTTATTCCTGTCTCAATGCCCCGAAGACACACCAAGCCAGTCAATTATAAACGATTTGTCACTTTCGTTTAAACTGTTTCTCTTCTCCAAGTGTCCTTTCCTCAGAAGGTCTGGAGCTGCTGTGTCAGCATGAGTTGACAGCCGCTGTTGACGTGGTTCATCACCTTCTGTTTGAGCTGGGCGACTTGTTCCCTCAGCATGTTAGCTGTAGAAGCCAGGTCGGAGTTCTGAGTTTTCAGGTTCTTCACCTTGTCCTCCAGCCGGGAGATGCGCTCCAGCTTCCGCTTCCTGCACTTTGAGGCTGCAACGCGGTTCCTCATGCGCTTCCTCTCGGCTTTGATCCTCTCCTGATTTTCCATGTCGATAGGGGAAAGAGGAGGGGTCTCCCCAGGCATCTCCGGCACTGTCTGGGGTTCCTCTTTTAGAGCCGCAAGCCTGGGAAGGGGCTGTGACTGCTGCCCATAGATGGGGAGCTGTGGTGGAGCAGATGGGAAACTCAAAGCCGGAGCTGATGTGGTGTAACCAGAGGCTGAGTTGGTGGTGATGGCCGGAGTAAAAGTGTTCAGGTCTTCGTAGACAGGCGACTCAGAACGCATGGTTACATTGTTGTTATAAACAGTGCTCCCGTTCACAGAGGACACAGATGGGAGTATGGTCGGGTTGTTGATGCTTGTCTGTCCGGCAGAGGTGACTGGGACCCCGGGTGCGTTGGGCAAGACATGTTGATGATGGAGCTCCGCCAGAGCTCGAACAAAACCCTCGGCAAAGCCCTCCTGTTCATCCGTCACGTTTCTCGGACAGAGGAACTGCGTAGGGGTAGGTGTAGTGGTGATCAAGCCGTTGCTGGACTGTATTATGAGCCGCTCCAACTCTGGAGAGGCCAGTTTGAGGAGCTGCACGTCCGGAGAGGTTAGGATGTCGCTTGCTTTAGGTCGGAGGTGAGGTTTGAGTGTGTTGGCTGGGTCGGCCAAGTTCAGTGTCATGTTGTGTTTCAGTGCTTTGGGGTTGTATCCGTAGCCTGCGTTCTCATGCTGCGAGAAAGCGTTGAGCGAGTCGTCATAGAAAGTAGTTTCCATCTTGGTAGACATAGAATATACAACAAAAACTATGTGAAATGTCTTTCGGTGGTTTATACCCACACAGAAACAGTCCTCTCTCCTTGTATCAGCTGTCAAACTAAAAGGCGTTTCTTACTGTGCGGGGAAATCCTTTAACTCCAAAAGCTGAGGAAATAAGTCTGAAAAAGAAGCGTGTCCCGTAAGTAACACAAACTTCCAAAACTTGTACACTAAGCGTAGCTCCGATACATCGAAAAAGATTTGTTTAGATGCAGCGATAGCCTACGATTCCGAGTAAAAAACGTTTATATCCTTCTTTCGCTTCAGTCCACAATTCTAAACAGTCTTTGAATGACACAGGCTAAGTGCTATAACTTTGTATGGGTCAACAGCACTACCGACCACTGCGTACCTCTATAGCTCTCTGTGTGTATACTGACTTTCCAGCGTGGAGGCTTAGCTTATCTGCAGACACCGACTCCCTAAAAATAAACATGATGTCACTTCTTTAGTCTCCTATTGGCTGCCGGCGATTCGCGGGGCGTTCCCAAATGTTTCAGATAAGGCGCGTTGCCTAGAGACCACCCAGAAGATTCTCAGTCTCGCGGTGGCTGATGGGATGAGGTAATGTAGAAAGGCGAGGTGTGGTGCATTGTGGGATTACGTATTGTTTTTGAATATCTGGTTACCCGCTTAGCGCTTTGCTTTCATACTACAGCGCCGGGATAGTTACAGAAATGTTTTGCGATTTTAACTTATAGTATTATCTCTTTATTAGTTGTTAGAAAGTGTCTTCTTTTGTTTGTCTTTTTATTTGTGCAGTACGAAAACTCCTTTGTGCCGTTTTTGTTACTGTCTTATTTGACAGTATTTGTTATTATTCTGCTATTATGTTTAAATATTACATGCTATGCTATTGTTATTACAAAGTAGCCTACTTTTTTCCTCATATTTATTTAATTATTTGACACTTATGATGTCTCTCAGTGTATGATACCCCCAAGTCCTCTCTAAGTCACTTATGATGCATCTCAAGAAATGTAATCCTGCAGTTTCATTAATACATTTATTTTACCTCATTTAACAGTCTATTATCCCACATAAGTATTGCTGCTTTTGTGTTTTGAATATATATTCAAATACATTTTACAGATAGACTTTGTCTGCCTCCAGGACTATTGCATGCTCAACACAAAGGAAATGGGCTACTGTTTTATTACCCATTTAAATGTGTTATTGAATGTCATTGTTTAATTGAAAAGCCTAAAATCTGCTCATAGAGTTATACTGCTCTGTCAGTACATTAGTAGTTAAGTACTAAACTGTAAGGGGAGAGAGGAGAAGTCTCCTTGCGTGTGTCTATTTGTGGGGAATGAGAAGAAATGGTCCAGTCAATTTACTAATTACTGTTTATTTATATATTTATATCTAAAATATTCAGCTGATATTGTCAGCAAGATTAATTTACAGTACTGGTTGCATACATTTTCATGAATTGCAAGTTACATGCTCTTATTGAGCTACCCAATACTTTTATATTCTTAATTAAAAAAGTTAATTAATCATTAAAGACTGTGTGGTTTGAATCCTTAATGCAGTTTGGCATTTTGGTATATTAGCACATACCACCCCCTCCCATGCCATAACTAATACATAACTAATACTAATTACATTTCCAGGAGTCCTGGTATACATGAAAAAGATGTAGACGGAATGTGTACAAAACAACACAGAGAAACACCCATACTACTTAATGTTTTTAAAACAGCCCGGATGTTGTTTTTTTACTATCATTATAATTTTGTTGCTTTACGAAATATTCCCTTTAGGTTTGCAAGACATATAGTATGTCAGTTGGTATGTTGTTGTGATGAACCTGACCTAAGGGGTCTACTAAAATGTCTTAGAACCCAATGCCTTTTCTTCTTTTGTGGTATGATATCAGGCCCGAGACCAGACAATATTGAAAAGGTACAATTTCCATAAGAATATCCCCCTGTTATAAATATCAACCACAGAGGGACAATAGAGATGGACACTTCTGTTGATCAAATGTACAGACAGCATTTGGTCAAAAAGGAGAGAACCATGGAACGAAGGGACTTAGAATTAAGCTGGGCCTTGGGGCATGAAGTCTCACTGCTAACAAATTCACATGGTGTCTCAGGCTGGTGGCCAGATGCATGCACAGTTTGGGAAATCCCCTACCGTTTGACGTATGGCATACCAGCCTTCATTACTTTTGAAAATGATCAACTCACGATCACACACCGAAAGCAGTAAGTGGTGTGTTTGGTTGGTCATCTAGGGTGTGGTGGTGGCTCTTGGTGCTAGTACTGTACCCACCCCTTCACAGTATGTGCTGAGACAGTTAAAACAGGATACCTGGGCAGGGTAGTCTACACAAACACAGAGTCCTATTTACCTAGGCATCCAGTAAAACACTGCAACTATATTAGCCGGTGGTCTGTTAGCTATACAGTATGGCCCACCTTTAAGAGTTTTCCTGGGATCCTCCAGGTGAACAAGACCCGTCTCTTTATTCCGGCTGGAGTAGGAGTTAGTCACCACCCACCCGCCATCAAGGTCCATGGAAGAAGAGTTGGATTCCACATGGATGATCTGGGTGGTCTTGTCCTCTACGGCCCGAACACAGGTGACATTATTATAGTCCTACTGGGCGACCCAGACGCTGGGTTTATTTGAACTTAATTCAAACAGGGAGTCACTCTGGAACTCAGGTCACTTTTTCAGGAGAAAATGCATAAACACAATAAAATTAAACTACAATAAACCCATCTTCAAACAGTACCTATAACATACCCAACACATGTCCTGTACAATATCAAATATCTACACTTTGCACATAAAATACTAATATATATATATATATATATATATATATAAAATGTCATACTGCAACATATTCATAGGCAGTGTGAGATGTAAAGAATTATTCACTGAACAACATTTTAAAGGGGAATTCTATCCATTTGTTCATGGCCCTTGTTTTTATCCTGTGAGCAAATTATGTCTACCACAAAAAATCTGTGCAAACATGGATTAGTAGAACAGTGGGAGCCACTGTATGACGATAGAGACAATGAGGCCACATGTTAAGTCACTCAACACTGAATGAACTTCCCTTAAGTCAATTAACATTGCATTTTTATTTCCCACCAACACCCGTGTGCTACACTTGCATGTGTGTGTGGAACAGGACAGATATAAGCACATTGTTTGTTGTTTGACCATTCTTTTATTCTGTACATGTAATGCTCTCTAACAAAACTAGAACAATACTACATTTTTGTACTCTCTGTTGCAATGCATTAGATGTGACATAGGATGTACATTTTGAAATAATCAATCTATTCTATCCTGGACTATCTCTCATAAAGTTCCAATGCACCTCTGGCTCAGTGTGTTTGTAATTAGTGGACTTTAGTCCATTGTCCCCTAACCTTCGGACAGAAATCACTGCTGCTTTAATGGTGAGAGTCAACCACCTCCCTGACGTAGCCCCATCATGAACACACACCACACTTCTGTACCTTTCACTGCGCGGGTCACTCTCTGGCCCACCATCTTTACTATCTACCATCTGTATCCCGCCACAACTAAATCAGCCCCCTGGCGCGACAGGTTCATCAGTCCCCCAGTGCAACATTTAAAAACCCACCCCATAACGCTGGACCTGGGGAGGATGACCTAGGACGTAAAACACTCACAAACTCACTCTTTACGACTCCTAATGTCATCTTTATGTACTTAGTGTACCTGATATACTGTTCCCTGAACCCCCGACTGCCTCCCACCTCACCACCATAATCCAAAAAGTACCATCTTGAAGTGTCTTTGTCTTGCTTTAAAGAGAGAAAGAATATGGGAAAAGCTGTTATTGAAGGACTGTGTTTGATTCATGCCCCAACCTCTTCCGTCTGAGGCGTGTGGTCCTCCTGGCGGCGGTTTAGGGTTAGCGAGGTCTCCACTAGTTTAAAGCTCCATAAAAGCTTAGTTGTGGTGATTTGTGCTGTCATTTTATTTCATTGAGGCCTCTTTTGGTGATGGTTGAGGATTACGGCCCATCTGATCACATCTTGAACTGTCTGATGTCATCAGTTGTTGGCTGGAGGTCGGTGCTCGGCTTTTACCTGATCTCAGCGCTTTTTTGATGATGACCGTGACAATGATAATGAGCTGTAAATTATGTCTTTATGTTCAAAATTAGTGGGCCTGAGTTGGTCTGTCGCTTTCATTCACTCTTTTCTTTGCCTCATTTGTTTTTCAGATTGTTTCATAACCCATGCTCCAAGGAAAGACAAACCATTGTTTAGATGCTTGTGCTTGAAAATGCTTCAATGCTCCCATGAAAAATTCATCTTGTTGCCTTCATTTATATATTAATGGATGCTTGCTCTTCCAAATTAAAACACATGAAAAATGGATAGGATCACCCGTAAGGAGGTCCTGTTGACCACCCACACACCATCTTTTGATTCACTTAAATTTGTAGCAACGCATTCTTACTCATCCATGAGTTCTGTCCTTAAAAGGCTTCAATCCCAGATGGCCTTCTTGGAAACTGCATCAAATGAAAAAATGATAATTTGGCTAATTTGGCGAAACGTACATTCTCATTCACAAACAGCGATTCTCTGTTACTCCCTCCCCTGTCCTCATCAGGAACACAGGGGACAAGGTGAGTGGGTTTATAGCGTTGTTGCATACTATATTAAAGCACGGCTGACGGCTGCAGTATGTCATTACATTCTAGTCCTTCAGTGGACGTTCTTATCCGGAGCAAATGATGAGCATCTAGGGTTGTGTGCCTTGCTCAAGGTCACAACATATTTTCATTTAATTTACATTATTGGCTCAAGATTGCTGCCGCCTGCCTGTAGACAGTGATGCTGAGTAGACCTGGATCTACTTTCAGCATCTAAGCTGTGGCTGTAAGTCGTCATACATGGTGGGTCTACTCAGAAAAGCAATGTACTAACAATGTACCACCCCCATGGTCAGACATGATATCCAGTGGGTGAAAATGGTGTGTGTGCGTGTGTGTGCATGTGGTGGTAGAGGTATTTATTGACCTTCATCTGAGACTATATCAACACCCTGCTACCACAATTCCCAGACACCCACAGCTGAGCTGGCACCAGCCAAACCAGCAACCATACCCAGAACCACATCTGACTTTTTTGGCTGGTCCTCAGTAGGAAAAACAAAAGTTTTGGCCTTGGTTAGGTTAGAGAAAAACATTACACTGGATATAGTGTTAAAATAACCTTTAGGTTAGGCATTACAGGTTAGGATTAGGCATTAAGGGTTAGGGTTAGGCATTAAGGGTTAGGATTAGGCATGACGACTAGGTTATGTTCAGGCTAAAATGGGCCCCTGAATGGTGGGTGTAGGGATTCTGGTCTAAACCCTGTACCTGCCCCCACATGGAGGTTGGAAGGTCTGTGACTGGCAATCCAATGAGCATATAATTCAACCCATGATTTTTTAAATGTTTTATTTTATTCACTTTTTTCTTTGCCATATTAGTGGAATTGTCTTTGATCTCATGAAAGCAATTTCACTTCTAGTGAAATTATGTGCAAGTAATGTCTGGTGTTTCAGAATGCTCAGTGTTTGTGGTTGTTGTCTTTATCGTCTCTAGACTTTCACTTTTGAGCAAAACTGGCCTTCAAGCCGTGTTATGGGCAGAATCCACAATGAAGTGTTAGTTTGATATGAGATTAACCATTATTTGATATATACTTTTCTTTCTTTACTCTGGGTTATTACTCCAGTATAGAGCAAACAGTTCAGTAAATCAGCCATCTCCAATGTGTTGTTATAAAATGTTCCCTACACACCTCCTCCCTCTCTCAACAGTAGTAGCATGTGCCAACATGGGGGTGTGGTCCTGCATTGTGTTGTGAACTCCATGTGAAACACCTTCGTTCTCCTCCTCTTGTTCCACTTTCCTGTCCCTGGTATTGTCATGTTTATCTCTGAATTCAGGCCAGCCTCCCTTTCTAGATTTCTCCTAGTTGTAACCTCCCTCGATCTCTCCCACCTGTAACTTCCCTCCATTGATCTCTCCCACCTGTAGCCTCCTTCCATCTTTCCTTCCCATTGCCTTCCTCACTTCATCTCTCCTTCATGTAAGCCCCTCCTTCCATCTCTCCTTCAATCTGTTCCTTCTTTGCGTCCAACTTTTCCACCATCTCCTTTCTCTCTACCTCTCTTTCTCTCTCCTCTTTTGCTCCCTCTCTCCTGTCCCTTCCTCTCCCTCTCTTCTATCAGTGTTCCTGCAGGCAGGATTTCCTCTGTGATAATAAGAGGTCTGCCGTGGTTTCAACCTATTGTGTTGGAAGTTCTGTTCCACACAGTCACACACGTGAGCGAAGCAGTCCTCTTCCGGTGCTCTGAAGCGGCATGCAATAGAAAACACACACACACACAATGAGAAACACAGAGGACTGTTCATAAACATGAACTCAAATAGGCCTCACTCGCTCTCCTTCCTCCTTTCTGTGATTCTGGTTTGGTTAGTCAAACAGACAAATATTTTCCACATAGTGTTTCAAGGTGTTTTTGAATGTTAAATACGTTGAAACATCTTTGTGGTGAAACTTTCACTCAGATGATTCGCAATAACAATTTAGCGAAAACATTCAATATATTTTGGGGTGGGGGTGGGGGGACTTAGTGCATTCATCATATGTGGAGTGGGCTGATATTAAGTAACTCAGGTTGTTGACTACAGAATCTCCAATTTTAAGTTTCCTAACAGCTCTACTTTCCAGTCAGGGACCACACACACACACACACACACACACACACACACACACACGCCCACATACTTAAGCTATAAAAGTGAAGACAAGACATTTAGTTAATTTCCTTACTTATAGCTCCTAAACAAGTAAGAACTACTCTAATCCTATCTTTAACCTTAAGCAAACCCCTATACCAGGGTTGCTATTTGACCTGGAAGGTTGTTAGATCAAATACCAGAGCTGAAACATTAGAAACAGGACAGTTAACCTGAATTGCTCCCAGGTTGCTGATCAAAATAAGAATGGGTTTTTAGTCACACTTACCTGTTAATGTCATGGGAAACCTCTGTATAAAATCCAGCCGGTTTACAAGAATGCATTTAAAAGAATGATTAGGGCTTGTCTCCTCCCATTCCCTTACCAAACAAGACCAGTAGGGTATTAACTAGTCCACATGGAAGATGACCGGAATGGTGTTTACTAGTCCACATGGAGAATTACTGGAATGGTATAAACTAGTCCACATGGAAGATGACCGGAATGGTATAAATTAGTCCACATGGAAGATGACCGGAATGGTTTTAACTAGTCCACATGGAAAATGACAGGAATGGTATTAAGTATATAAAGCAAGTATAAGGAGACCAAAAGTTAGATGGATCAGCAAGACATTTTAAATTGAGAATTTCTCAGACCATTTTGTAGTAAAATGTATTTAAAACAGCTTAAAAAAATTCCCTGCAGATTCATTCCTGGTCACTATTTCTAGGAGTACAGTAAAAAAAACTTTACTTCTATCCCAAAACCAGACTAAGGATCCTCACTTCCCTAAAATCTCCTAACTTTATTGAAAATCTCAAATCAGTGGTCACTTTCATAGCAA
>JACXGJ010007605.1:13728-30041 GCA_016801105.1 Esox niger
AGTGGGAGGGAGAGAGGGGGGAGAAGGTAAGCATAGTGGGAGGGAGAGAGGGGGGAGAAGGTAAGCATAGTGGGAGGGAGAGAGGGGGGAGAAGGTAAGCATAGTGGGAGGGAGAGAGGGGGGAGAAGGTAAGCATAGTGGGAGGGAGAGAGGGGGGAGAAGGTAAGCATAGAGGGAGGGAGAGAGGGGGGAGAAGGTAATTAGCCAGGAGGATAGAGAACAAGGAAGTTGCCAGTGGGCAGTCTGTCTGTCATCAAAAATACATTTCAGCCCATCATCCCTTTTAATGACAAGATTAAGCTCTTCTCCATGTCTCTTTTCTCTTCCTCTTCTCCCCTGCCATCTCTCCCAGTTCTTTCTATTATTTTATTTATCCTTGTAGAGGCCTGAGCAATTGATGTGTGTGTGTTAATCTTACATCAGTATGACTGTGATGTGTTACTTCTTTACAGTGAAACTGGGGCTATGACCTGGAACTGATTCACATGACCTCTCTCAGTCATTAATGTTCTTAACCAGGTATATGTGTATAAGTGGATCAAATCCTCTTATACATTTCAAACTTTAAATTGTTTATAAATTCTTAATCCTAACCTTAAGCAAAGGCAAGGCTAATCTACCCAGAACAAGACAAAACTGTTAGTGTCTGCTGGCTTGTATGGGACTTTAATAGACTACGCACACGCACGCGCACACACACACGCACACGCACACAGAGTCTGGCCTCTTGATGCTTCATCAATCCCAGGATGCCCTTCATTGTATGAAGGAGATAAGTGTTTGGTGTTCCCGTCTGCACTGATTAGTTTCTTTAGTCGCAGTGTTACTTCATTTGACCATAAAAAAGGGCAGCGATTCCCAGCAGTCTCTCTGGCACCGCCAAGGCCCACACAAGCACATACACGTATTGCTTTATTATCCCTTCCAATTAATGGTGGTTAACGATGCTGACTGAACCCGGGTCAGATTTATGGGACTGAACCTTAGTGAGTATTGATCAGGCCCGCCTCTTCTGACCCTCTCAGCACACCGTAACTCATCTCGAAGTATGACATCACAGAGAGAGATGGAAGGGAGGGACACTGGAACAGTACGCTCTTCCCCCATTGGCATTCGCCCCCTCCTCCCTGGAGGGAGCACTCGTTCCCTCTGTGTCATGGACTGTAACAGCATTGGACTGGCCAGTATGCAAGGGATTCGGTGCGTGAGCAGCCTGGAGTGAACACTTTGCTTCTGTGCATAATAATAATGGTCTGTTATCTCTAGGTTATTCAATCTGCTAAAGTTAGCCTGGTCCTGAACATGTAAATGAGGTTAAACGTACCTAGTTTGCTCAGGGAGGCACGGCAGAACACACACAAACACAGAGACTCCTAGGGCAGGTGAACCGGCGTGCTCTATAAGAGGTGAAAGGCCTCCTTGATGCTTTTCTAGCAGGTATGGAAACCCTCAGCACTCTGCCAGCCAGGCTGCCAGCCCTCATCATGATAGTGACTGACAACAGCGCATGTGTGTCACTGCGAGCCCGTAACATGCCGGGCTGTGTGTGTGTGTGTGTGTGTGTGTGTGTCACTGGGCATAATTATCGATAGCTATTAAACTGCTGGCCCCCGAATCCAGATGAAGCTCAATGTTTGTACAGGTGGAAAACAAGATGGCCGAACTGTTCCACCCCATTTAGGTCTGCGTGTGTGTGTGTGTGATCGCGTGTGTGGGTTGTCAAGGGTCGGGGGTCGTCTGCGTGTGTTTATATACTGTGGTTATGCGAGACTGACTTCTCAGAGGTAATAAAAAATAAGAGGGGTCTGGGGGGGGGTGAGGAGAAGGAGGAGGTTGGGGAGGAGAAGGGGAGACGAGGATTGGGGGAGGTCCTTGTTCTTGTTTTAAGCAGGAGTTTTGTGTGTCATCTGTGAGGAGAGAGAAGAGAAGGAGGCTGTGTGTGTGTGTGTGTGTGTGTGTACGTGTGCGTGGGTGCATGCATGCGTGCGTGCAAGGGTCTTAGCGAGAGTGTGTGTGCAGAGCATCACAGAGTTACTACATGACGCCAAGCCACAGCTGTAAGGCCCTGGAACGTCTCTGGGAGTTAGAACAGACCTTGTGAGCGTTCAGACGTACTCCACCCCTTGTGTTTGCAACGTACTAGCTAGGCTAAATCATTACTGTTTTTTTAGTTCCTTTAGAATTGTTTGCACAAGTGCCTAGGGATTCTCAAAACTCTTAACACATCACCACAAATTGATCCCTCTTGTAACACAGCAACTTCACATTCTACCATAATGCTTGCTTATGTTTTCTCCCAACAAATGCACTTGGTCAGTCATAACACAATCACCGTAAAACACTAACATCAGGTAGCATACTTCTTAGATTTATTTTACATAAACCATTGCTACTTTCCATAACAAGAATAGCACCACTTTATATAATCTGCTGTAGCAAATATTTGAGGAATTAATCAGAAATCCTTCAATATTCTTCAATAAGCTTCATTTTTGCAATATTTTGCATCAAGTAAAATACTCCAAAAAACTACAGTAATTCCAATACAGTAATATAAAAACTGGACACTATACATATAAACACTGTACATATACACAATATATCTACCAATTGACACAGATATAGGTATAAAGCAATACTAGTCAACCCTATCTTCTGCATTTGGCCACATGTTCTCATTCACTTGTATTTGTAAAATGTGTTGGCAAAAGAAATATTTTGATGATATGTTTAATTTTTTGTAATTCAATTTTTTTGTTGTTGCTTGTTTTACAATTGACACAAGTATGTGGTAATGTTGCATAACTCTTAGAACAAAAAAAGTTTTCAAAATTCTAAGTGCATTTGATATTGACTGAGCACAACAAACAAGATGAAACAAGAGCATTTCATCTAGAAAGAAATGTTTTACAGTGAATGACATGAGGTCTCTATTAAATACATGCATAACCGTTGAGAGGATTTCATTTTCTAATGTTAAAATAACTTTTACCATCACTAGGCTGTTTTTAATTGCTAATTACTCATCCATTTCGTGAATATAGTGTATATATTTAGGGTCAACATTCAGAACTGTTTTGATAATGGAGACTTGCACTTGGCCCATACATTGTATGTGCAATATCACTGTCCATGTGCCTGGAGAACGTGGCGGAATGATATCCATGTGTGTAGCCGTATCCGAGGGGGGGGGGGGTGTAGGCACGTTCTTGGGCCCTACAATGCACTCGAGCCGCCCACCTTTTTGAACTCCTCAGTGGAATTGTGGGCCTTTTCAACATGCAGGTGGAAGATCTATGAAACGCGTTTTGCATTGTTGTTTGTTTTTGTACTAAATGGTTGTTACATTGACTAAACTGGGAGGTTTGCAACATGTTATTGTTTGACTTACTCAATATATGTTTACCAAAAACGTAGTTGTTGAATCAGTGACCTTGCAAACCAATTGAAAGCAAAATCTGATATTTTGGTTGTAAAAATTAATAGAATGCAATGAAACCTGATTTCAAATGAATGTTGAGGTCTTAGTGGGGTGGGTTGGGTTGAGGGGTGTATGTTTATTTGGGGCCTGAAGAAGGTGCTTGTTTGAAAGTGGGCTGCTCATTTGCCAGCTACGCGGAGGCCTTTGCTGACAAGCTACTGCAACACCAGCTTGTCGCACCTGAGCTGCCTCAGCTAAGTGTGTGTGTGTGTGTGTGTGTGTGTGTGTGTGTGTACACAATCTTTAGTATGCTTGTGAGGACCAAAGGGAGTCAATCCTGGCGACTGACATGTGGACATGTGGTTAGGTTGAGGGTTGGTTAGGGTGTGTCTGTGTGTCTTCGTGTCCTTTTGTGTGTTTCCATGTGTCTATGTTTTCTTGTGTGTGTGAGAAGTCAAGCAAGGGGACAAAGAAGCAGCATAGTTCAGTGACAGTATATTTTTTTCTGTTCAACCCTCTAACTTATGTTTTTCAAGGCAGAGTAAACAAACCTAAAAAGCAAACAATTCTTCACTTCTCTTTCCCTCTCCCCCTCCATTGCTGTGTCTACATCTCCCATCATCCTCTCTCCTTGATTTCTCCCCCCTCTATATGCCTCTGCTTCACTATCTTATAATCCACCCCCTTGCAATATCTCTTCCTCACTCTCTCATTATTTCTCTCTCTCCATCTCTCACCCTCTTTTTATCTTAGTAGTCATCTTCTATCTATCTCTATTCCTCCCTTTCCCTCTCTTTAACTCTCCTTGTCACTCTCTATATGTCTCTCTCTCTCTCTCTCTCCCTCAATCTCCTTCCCACTCCTGCCTCACGCTCAATATCTATCTCTTGCTCTCTGTCTTCGTTATTGTTGCAGAGTTTCTTTATTAAACCCATTGACTTTTGGCTCCATTGCCTTGACAACGGAATCAACAAATATTTGGAGCTATGTTGCACCTTCCACCAACATTCCAGAACACAATGTTTTGGAAAAGTTCTTCTGTCACTCCTCTCTCGCTTGTTCTCTCCAATCTTCCCTTTCCCCTCCTCCCTTTTCTCCCTTCCCCCAACTCAATGGACTCTTTGTCTCCTGGTAAATGAACTTGACAACAGTGTTGGGGGTGGTAATGCCGCCGTCAAACATGTACACACACTTATGCTCACATACACACACACGTAATGTGTTACAGCAAAATCCTGCTCCACTAGCTCAGCGGGAGAGCCTTGTCTACCTCTGCCTTATTGTTATTGACCCATGTTGAGTTGCAGAGGGTGTGTTGCTGTTTCTCTGTTTGCAGATGTAGATGCAAATACTGCTGAAGAGTATCTTTCGGTGACGCTTGAACGAAATAACTGAAATTTGATATGCAGTGAGAAACTAAATATGACTATACAAGTGTTGAAATGATTTTACAGGTTTTGGTTTTCCTCGTACTCACAAAAGTCAGTATTTTTGTTGAAACGATCTGATTTGTTAATAGTTTGGGTGAAAGGCAATCTGTCGTCAGTGTTGACTTTGACGGTTGATGTTGTTCAGTGACCTCTGCTCTTGGTCCTGGATGGATGGTTACTAAGTGACGGGGGTCACATACAATTCCAAAAGCTAGAGGAGTTCCTGTAAGAAGGTGTCCTGCAAAAACAGGCAATTTATTCATGAAAGGATATACTTTCCGCCCCATTTCAGCCTTTATTTCATTTCACCATGTAAACAAATGCATTCAGGTGAAAATCTGCCAGTGGAGAAGAGGTTGTTAACAAATGTTCCTTTTGGGGGTGGGTAAACTGAATACTCACACCAATGTGTTTGAGGAGAATTGTGTCTTGCTGTCACCTGAAGTATTTTATTTGAGATATATTACATGCATATAGCTTTTGCAAAAAAAGCATAAAAAGGAAGACTAGAAGGGATGTTTCACTATAACTAAACCTGAAAAAAGATACTCCTTAACATAATACACTTGAAAATGTAGTATGTACTATAGTATGTTTCAAGTGTCTTATGTGAGAAAGATGCTTCGTCATAATGGCAACTGACCTGAAACAATGACACCAATTCTCAATTGGTTCATCCCTTCGCAGCAAAAAAGGTAACCTTTTTGTGTATTTCAAGTCCCTAAATCTGAAATGTGTAATTTCCTATTTAATATGTCTGATTCCAATATATCAACCTTTTCACAGAATGTTTTCTCCATTCATTCTAATCCACTTAGTAATTTACATTTACGGTTGGCACAGGATAATTCTTCTGCTGTGTGAAACTGGCTTTAATCAAGTTATGCATTCTATAGCAGGTGTGTTTTGTGCAGGGTGCCAATATGGGGCAGTTCTTCTGTGGAAGCATCCAGCTCACCTGGTTTGACTGGTAAATTTCACCCGAAGGCCTGACCTGAGGACAGAAGGTGAGAAGAGAGGCAGAGTGGGGTGGAATGAGGTTGACAATCTATCTCCTTCCCACAACACTTCACAAACGTAGGCTACATACCAGAACGCGATGGTGAAGTTTTTCTTATAACTCAAACACCCAGTAACCAGTTGGGTTGCAGATTTTATGAGTTTGATTCTGTGATAGTGTGTGTGTGTGTGTGTTTGTGTGCAGTTTCACTGCAGCTAACAAACCAGAAACCTCTGGACACAGAAAAAGACAGAGATCAATAAAGGGGAGGACGAATAAAAAGAGAGCAAGGGAGTAGAGGAGGTAGAGAATGCCTATGAGTTTTGTGGCCGAGGTTGCTGTGATCGGTGGGTAACTTTCAGGAATGTGCTTCCTGTCTCTAAGCCAATCATTAATCAGTTTTATTCAGGGTTGCTCAGGGCAACCTGGTTGTGAGAAACAATCTCCAATCGCCTGTGTTCTCTTGTTGCACAGACATGCCGCGTTTGATTGGCTGTTTTGTCATTCTCACTTTTCTCACTTTTCAGGGTCAGTTTCAGTTTTTTTCCTCTTTCTTTTACCCCCTCTCTGACAAACCAGTCAATCCATACACATGCAGAGAAACACGAATGCACACAAAATTGTGGGTGATTGAGTGAGTGGTAGGTCTGCAGTTGTTCTATAAGGTTAGAGTTCATAGCTCTTATCACTCACCTCTCAGCCTTATGACTGGATCATATGTTGGAGAAAATCCAGACAGGCCCTTGAGACAGTGAGTTGAGATACATTCTCCTGTGGATATATGCTGTGTTGCTCATGGTCCTTTTGCTTTTGATTACTTGGATTTGAACCACTAATGTGGGAAACACTGGTAACCTCTAACAACCACAGAAACCAAGGTTACCTAAGGCCAATACTTGGTCTCCCTCCATCTTTCTCTCTCTTTTTCTCTCTCTCTCCCTCTCCCTGTCACCAAGGCGGACTGTCTTCATTTGTTTGAGCACGTCTGTTAAATAATGGATGCATGGGATTTAAGTCTCTCTGTCTTTGTCCCTCAATCTTAACCCCTTAACAGCCCCTCTCTGTGAAACCAGGTCATCAGCATCCATTTTGGAGAACTGTTTCCCCAGTTGTTCTGTGTGACTGCTCTTGTCTTTTCTGTGTGTCACGCTAACTTTACAAACAAAGACAGTGCATAACACCTGAGCTTTCTGCTTAATGTGTTACAGGTAGCTGCTTATTAGTTGTTGCGTTTTTATTGTAAATGTCAGCCCCGTGATTCAACCCTATAATTGCCGAGAGTAAGTAAACCCTAATAGACTAATTGGTTGATTGATTGATTGATTGATTGGCTCATTGACTGAATAGATGTTAAGGACTAAATGGTTTGCGGTTCCCACTGTGATGTATGTCAAACACTGAACCATCTAAATGACAGTCTTGGCCTGTGTGGGGAAGTCTTAATGGTGTAATAGCTATGAAAATGGTATGTGTGAGGTGTGGGTGTGTGTGCATGTATGTGTGTTTGTGTGTGTGTGTGTGTGTGTGTGACAGGCCAATGACTTCTATGATTACACAGCTGTGTAAGTCCACTGGGCCAGGGAGTGATTAGTGGAACGGTGCCGGAAATATGCACGCTTTTCCGCCTTCCCATTCTAGCTCTCAGTCCCTGGGCCTTTACGCACGTTTTCTTTCTGAGACTTTCCCGGCCAAATCAGACTCCTATTCTCTCTTTCTCGCACTCCTTCACTCTTTTCATTGTTTCGATTTCCTAGTCAGTGTAGGAAGGAGGGGGGAGGGGGGAGGGGATAGACGTCACAGTCAGTCAGTGTGGGAGCCCACAGATGAAAACCCTCGTCCCCCTTCTCTCCATTACACATTAAGACACACGTCTCTTGCCCCATTACTTTATTTCTGTTTTTCTCCATCTCTCAGTGGGAGGGAGTGGGTGTATGATGTCACAGACATCTGGGATTCCACTGGTTCAGTGTGACGAGGCTCCACCTTTGTGCTGTGTTTGTATATGTGTATGTAAAGGGTTTTTGTGGTTAAGCTTTGTATGAGAGAAGTGAAACTAGCGTGGCCTCAGCCTTTCTCTCACTCTGTTTAGGCCTAGATGCTTCTGGCGTAGTGTCACACCATATGCCTTCTCTGGGTGTGCAGTTATATTATGAACATATCAAACACTACACCCTGGCAAATATCCTCTACGTCACTAGTTCAGAAACAGTTCCTTTGGGGAGCCCTTGATGTTGTACTTTACAACTTGTTATATGGTTCCTTACCATACACACCATGATCACCTCATCATGGACAAAGCAAACTGTCCTACAACTATATCAATATAATTTTATAAGAAAAAAAACAACCATGTTAAACCATGTAAATATTTTATTAATAAAACGCATAATAATAACAGACACTTCCTCTGACTAACTGCAAGCAGTGGCTATAGATAGCTTAAGTTCATAACAGCGGTTAGGTCAAAAGAAGTAATGTGATTTTTTAAAATCATCAAGTGTGTAATTTCTGAAAATGAAAGACAACCACATTAAAACATTTAGTTTGCGGAAGCTAATGTCTGTTTAAAGGAAACAACAGCATTTCTTACCTTTTCCATTTGCACATAACACTTTAACTAGGAAGAGCTATCTAATACTATTTAATATAAAAGCACCATATTTCTCCAAGGCTCAGATTAGCTGACACATTGAACCAGGGCTCTCCTCGTGTTTGTGGCTTATTAAACTGTAACCTCTCTGGTCTTCCATTTCATCATTGGACACAACTGACCCTACTGTAACAACTGCTGCATGCATGTGTTTTGGTCATTTGTTTACCTCATCAAGCCTGGTGGGTTTGGGTTATCCATTTTCCATTAAAAAAAAAATATTACTGAGACAAAGGCGGAGTTTGAGCCTCTTTTTAATGTACAAAGTAATTTCATAAAGGTAAGCAGACACGCCCTTCAAGTTCAGGTTCGAATTTACATGCATTATTAGCTACCTATTGGCATTAACACAAAGTGGATACCATAACATATAAATATGGGACTGCAGAGTTTGGCAATGTCCAAGCTGCTTCTTCCCTTTTCTGTTTTTTGTCTCCCCAAACTTCACTTGAGACAAGGTGAACTTTTGAGTGAGTGAGTATGGTTTTGTGTATGCTAGTGTGTGTGTATGTGTGTGTGAGTGTGTGTGTGTGTGTGTGTGTGTGTGTGTGTGTGTGTGTGTGTGTGGGGGGGGGGGGGGGGGGGGGGGGGGGGGGGGGGGGGGGGGGGGGGGGGGGTCGGGGTGGTACTGCTAATTCAGTTTTTGGAGAGAAACTAGGGATTCCAAATGTCTGTGTGTTTGTCTAAAAACATCTGCCATGTGTGTGTGTCCAGTAAAACATCTGCAACTCGTTGGTTTTGTTTTTCCTCTTCGGGATGGCCCACCCTTAATCTCTCGTTACTGAACTGTGGGCTGTGTGTGTTCATCCATTTCACCTACCTACTATTCCAGGCTATTCTGAACTGTAAAACAGTCACGTGACCTCTGACCCTTGATATGAAGTTTGGATCTGACCTGCCTTGTCAAAAACAGTTGCATCTCAGTCCACATTGTGTCTATCCAGATGTACAATATACTTTCTTACTTTACCTTTACTCTCTCACACTCTCAACTCTGTCAGAGGCACACAAACATGGGAGTATGACTGACAAATATAGATGAATTCCTCTGTTATGTTTGACAGTGTAGACTTTTATTCAACCGCACTGAACTTTCCATTCTTCTCATCGTGTGGGTGTGCATATATATATATATGTATATGTATATGTGTATATGCATATTTGTATATGCATATGTATATGTGTATATATATGTATATATATATATATATATATATATATATATATATATATATATATATGCACACCCACACGATGAGAAGATGTGTGTATATATATATATATATATATATATATATATATATATATATGTATGTATATGTATGTGCGTGTATGTGTGTGTGTGTATATATGCAGTGACGCTGACGGGGGGGACAACCAGTAACGTTGTCCCGGGCCCAGGCCTCCGGGTGCCCATTTGGTTGGTTTAAATATAATTATTTATTTGTCAGTTAATCTTGGTATTTAGTACTACCTAGCTAAAACATTAAACAATAAACATAAAAGTCTACACACCCCTGTTAAAATTCAAGGTGAAAAAAGGAGACAAAGATAAATCATGTCAGAATGTTTTCCACCTTTAATGTGATATAATGTGAAAAACAAACTGAAATCTTTCAGGTGGAATTTTTTTAAATTAAAAACTCACATTAAACTGGTTGCTAATGAACATAATTCCATGGGTCAAAGTGCCAAGAAACCTACGATCTCATACAACACTCTGTGCTACTTCCTTCATAGAACAGCTCAAACTGGCTGTAACCAGAATTGAAAGAGAAGTGGGAGGCCCTGTGCACAACTGAGCAAGAGGACACATACATTTGAGTGTCTAGTTTGTGAAACAGATGACTCAGGAGGCAATGTGATGGTCTGTTGGTGCTTTGGTGGTGGTGAAGTGGGAGAACTGTGCAGGGTAAAAGGGATCTTGAAGAAAATGTGTCTATCACCACATTTTGCAATGCCATGCCATACCCTGTGTTCAGTGCTTGATTGGAGACAATTTCCTCCTGCAACAAGACAATGACCCAAAGCACAGCTCCAAACTACGGCAGACCTATTTAGGGACAAAGCAGTCAGCTGGTATTCTGTCTATAACGGAGTGGTCAGCACAGTCACCGGATCTCTAACCTTTTGAGTTGTTGTGAGAGCAGCTTAACCGTATGGTACGTAAGAAGTGCCGATCACGCCAATCCAATATATGGGAGGTGCTTCTGGAAGAATGAGTTGAAATCTCTTCTGATTACCTTAAGAAATTGATAGCTACAATGTCAAAGTCTGCAAGGCTGTAATTGCTGCAGATGGAGGATTTGTTTCTAAAAGCAAAGTTTGATGGACACAATTATTACTTAAATTAAAAATCATTATATCTTACCTTGTCAATTACTATAATCCCTGTTTATTTAGCTATATTTCCTATACAAACTAATTTCATGTATGTTTTCATGGAAAACACGGACATTTGAAGTAACCACAAACTTTTGAACGCTAGTGTATATATATATATATATATATATATTTTTTTTTTTTGTCCTACCTTAGCATTTCTTTTATTTTGCTGATTTCTTTTGAGGTAAATGGATGACTCTCTATGAGAGTGTGGGACAGATTTGTGTTGTTGACCTGTGGTGAACTTGGCTGCATGGCCAGACTAGCAATGAGCTGTGAAGTTCAGACTGACGCACTCACACACCCCTGTCAGTGAATGCTTTTCCATCCCCCTCCCCCCTCCCTCCTCTTCCATCAACACTCATCCTTCCTCTTATACCTACCTTCTTCCCTCCTGATCCATGTACCCTCATCCCTTCTCTTCATCCACACATTTTAAATGTTATAATATTAATGGTGTAAAAAGTATACAAATATTGTGAATGAAAATAAATACAAATGAATGCAATCTGTCACCCCAGTTGCCTTTTACACAAGACAGTGGGCAACACATCTTGCTGAAGTGATGGAACATTTCACCAATAATATAAAGCAGCTATCAGTGCATCTATGTGGTTCTGTATGCTCTGTGGGAAATGTGTGTCTCTAATGTTGCCTACAGTTTGACAAGATGTTAGGAAGTGCAGCTCTGTTTCCACCTCATTTTGGTACAGTGTGCACATAGTCAGTCTTCTCTCTAGAATCAGGTCTGCCTATAGTGTCCTCTCTCAATAGCAAGGCCATGTTTACTGAGTCTGTACATTGTCAAGGATTTTATTAATTAAGGGCCTGTCACATTTGTCAGTTGTTCTGCCCTTGTCTACTCTGTTTAGGAAAAGGTAACATCTCAATATGCTCTCTTTGGTTGTGAATGTTTTTTTTCTTTTTGTTTACTTTCATTTTCTGTAGGTTAATCTCTCTGCAGTAGAAGGATTGTGAAAAATGCATGAATTGCTTTCCTTTTGGTGGGATGAGGGCTATGTTGTGAATAGTTTGTGAATAAATAGCTTCCCTTTAGGTGGGATGAAGGCTTTCCTTGAAAGGTTTAAGAATAGCTTTCCTTTAGATGAGATTAGAGCTCATTCTGAGTTTTAATAACTGGATTGTCTGATGCATTCTTTGCAGTGCACAATTCTGCATGTTCAGTCTCAATTTAAAACATTTCCCATTTGGTAAATTCTTGGTAAGTGGACCCCAGACCATAGAGGTAGTAATTTATTGGAATGTTTTAAGCCAAATTCTGAATGGCCTGTTTTTCCTTCTCTCATGTCATCCATTTTGTTGCTGGGGTAATCTCCGGTGTTGGTGTTCATGCAGAGCTAGCTGTAGTTATGTGTTTGTTCTGGGGCAACAGTGTCTAAGTAGAATATATGTTTGTAATCCTTTCTAAAACTCACTGTTATGGTCCAAGGCGAAGATGTTGTGCAGAAGATGTAAGTGATGGTTGGAGACACCAGATCATTTGCGAAAAACAGACATTTTGTTTGAGGCCAATAGGGTGAGGCCAAGCGCTGCCTTTTCCAGTGCTCTCACCAATTAATTAGTATTCATTTTGAAAAGTGATCACTCAAGATGCATCTTTCTTTTTCTACCTCAATCAAGTCTCTCTGCACATCTCTCCCTCAAACACCAGCAAATGACATGGCTCTCAGAACTGGGATCAAACGTTAAACTCCCCTTTGACTCTCTTCTCCAATCCTGATAGACTGTCCCCTCATATTGCCCCCTTCACTCCCCAAAATATCTCTCACAATATTCGCCCTGTCTCTTTCTGTCTGAAGAGACTTGGGGAAACTGCCTGTATCAAAGCCTCTCTCTTAACCCTCCTTAACCCCCAAATGTTTCTAACTTGTCACAGGCCCTCTGGTAAACCCAGATAATTATGAGTGTTAAAGTGGAGCCACAGAGCAGACAGGAAGACAGAACTGACAGACAGGCTGACATGCAGACAGCACAAACAGTGTAGACAGACTTAAAGACAGAAACAGACAGGCAGGCAGGCAGCACAGACAGACAGACAGAGATAGACAGACAGCTGCTAAGCCATGGGAGCCAGCACAAAAGATTGGGCATACAGGCATGCAGGCAGGCACTCAGACATGTGCACACCCAAACACACCCGGACATGTGTGTACACACGCGCACGCGCGCTCACACATCTCTAAGCTAGTGCTGACAGAGGAACAGAGAAGACAGCGCTAATAATACAGGAGACCAGACGGGTGGTGGGTGTTAAGGGTTTCTGGAGCTTTCTGGGCCAGGACAGCTAAATGTGCTTACTGTACATAACTGAATTCAAAGGAAATGTCCAGTGTTTTCAGTTAGTTGCAACTCGACATCCAGTAACACTCAGCAGAAAGATTCTGAGAAATGCATTGTATTCCTCTAAAGTCACTGAGTCACAAGGACCGTTCACAATCAAATCATACCACTCTCTTTCTCTTTCTCACCCTATCTATCTTTACCCCCCCCCCCCTTTTCCTCAGGCCTGGTAGATTTCCTAGCAGATCAGATCAGATTGATGAGGAACAGAGGTTTCCAGTAAAACACGAGGCAGCTTGGTACCTACACTGCTGGAGCTCTGGCAAATGAATTAATGTTTCCTGAGAGCAAATCTGGTATATTACTGTTTCTATAGCCCCGGTAGGGTGCATGCATTCATGCTCCTAGGAAGACCAGTAATAAAATAAAAACAGGTGAGATTTCATGAGAATCCAGTGTGCCATCTAAAACGTGTACAGTCCATTTAGCTTATTGATTGCAAGTCTCTCTTCTCTCCTTTCCTCTTCCCACACTCCCTGGGGGATGGGAGGGAGAGACAGTGGGAGGTCCCATAAGGAGTTAAATTTCTCCTGATATCTGATGAAAAATGTCTGTATAAAACCTTACCTAATGTAGTCTATAGATGAAGAATCTCTGCACCCCAACGCCACCCGGTCACACTGGACAGTTGGAGAAAACCATCCGTCACACAGGAACCCATGTCACTGCTGCCGAACCGGTGGGCATCCAATTTCTTTCATCTGCCAGCCTGCAGGGAAAGTGTGTGTGTGTGTGTGTGTGTGTGTGTGTGAGTGTGAGCATGTGTGTGCAATACTACTTCACAGTCTCCTGTCAGTGTTTGACATTTGTCCAGGGAAGATAAATGTCAATAGCTGAAAACAAATGTCTAGATTCGCTGAAGAAGGAAAAGTGTACAGATGCATCGAGTAGGTCAGTGGAACTCAAGGAATAATATCAAACCAGTGAACTGCCGAAACCCTAGTTACAGAAACACCATGCTGAAACATGAGGGAAAAGTTGCTAATATCCTTATTGTCTTCTGTCAAGAATGTGCCTACATTTAGGCTAGTGTCTTTATGCATTATCAGTTTATATTACAGCTTGAAACAACTGAATACCACTACCAGTTATTGGCCACAAACTTAACAGTCAACACCGACCCCTGGTTGCAATCCTCTTATTGACCTCTATTGCCACCCTAAACCACACACGCATCTTAACCTTAAACCCCAAAGACTTTGCCATTACCCCCCGTCAGCTGTACTAGGGGCCAGAGGTTAGAGTCTGGCGGCTGATTGGTTTGTTGTTGCGGTAATCGAACACTGGTCTACCAATCACTAGGAAAACACCAACTGGCCTCTAGTCCGAGAACACCAGACGTGTGTGTGTGTGTGTGTGTGTGTTTGGGTGGTATAGGGGTAAAATGGGAACTAGGGTGAAAAGAGCAGATTTTGTCTTTGACCCCCTAGACCCCTACACACAAGCATGCACACACACAAACACAGACACTCCCACAGCTGTTGTAGAGGTTAAGCCAGGGGAATGCAGACAGACTCTCCAGTAATGCCTGTGAGGGACCGAAGCTAAGCTAGCCATAGCAGACTGAGAGGGAGACCGAGAGAAAACTAGAGTAATCAAAAGGAATGAGAGAAGGAAGTGGAAGAGAAAGAGATTGAGGTGAAGGAGAAAGGAGAAGAACAGGTAGAAGAATGAAGATGGAAGTAAGGAGGAAGATTGGTGGATGTAAATATTCACCTTTAGCCTTGACATCTGTTTGACACTTCGTAAGCAGGCTGTGTCTGTGTGCACGTGCGCGTGTGTGTGTACTTCTGACTTACTTAACTATATAACTTAGATAAAAATGTCCCCAAACTATTGGAGTTGACTAATGGGGACATTTTCTTTTGAGCTTAACTTGAGCTTAAGTTCTCATTTAGATGTGTGTGAGTTTGGTATAGGTGATGCTACAAATGTTTGGGGATGTTCCTGTTTATATACAAGAGCACCAAACACTTTTGATCTATTCAGTGAAAGGAGCAGGAGGTCAAGCATTAGACAACTGGGATTCTTCCATTCCAGTGCTTGGCTCCAGTGAGCTCCAGGCACAAGTCAAGTATTGAGTCTGCATATTACATACACATTAGTCTACAAAAGCTACCACACACACACATGCACAAACACACACACAGAGGTGCATGCTGGGAGGATTCACTAATTATGGGTTACCCTCTTCATATTTCATCAGAGGGTTAGAGTGAGTGCTCTACTGGCTAACACTCCACCACTTTAGCCTGATTAAACATACTCCTAAAGGATCTGTGGAGAGGCACAGCCCCTCCTCCTCCATGCTCAAAACACACAACCGTCAGGTGCTGTATCGGTTGTGATTCTGGCTTTTATGAGAACACAACACTCTTGTCAGTATAGCTCAGGGCTTGAGCAGTTAATGGCAAAATAAGAGATGGATGGGAGGGGAAGGGCTTGCAAGGGGTGGTGTAGGAAAAGGGTTGAGAGGAGAACGAAGATGAGAGATCAGCTAGAGGAGGGATGGGGGTAAGGGATTAGGAGGAGAGGGTCAGTGCATGGAAAGAGAGAGGTCCATTAAAACGGTGAAGTGCTGGTCAGCAGCTGCATAACAGTCCAGATGAGCAAACCCAATGAACTCTCTTTCTGCTCTCTCATTAGTCTCCTCTTTCTCTCTGTCTCCTCTCCCCCTTACCCATTCTCTATCGTTCTCCTGATCTTTCACTCTCCCACAACCAAACCCAATAATGTGGTAATAGGCAGGGATGGGACCATTGCTATTAAAACTAAACACAGCAAAACTTTGATAGTGCCATACAATCCTCCCTTTGAGAGAGGAAAACTATTTTCCCCTCTCTCTCCTCCTTTGTCCTCCCATTCTAGATTGTTTTATAGTCACATATCTGGAGCATGTGCAGACTGAGGCTGTTGTATTGTGGTTCTGACTTTGTCGTTATTCTGTTTCTTCCTCTCTCTCTCTCTCTATCTCTCTCTCTCTCTCTCTCTCTCCATCTTTCTCTTTTTTCTTACTCCCTCATCTCTCTCTCTCTCTCTCTCTCTCTCTCTCTCTCCCTCTCCCTC
>JACXGJ010007606.1:0-29983 GCA_016801105.1 Esox niger
CCCCCCCCCCCCCCCGCCTCAGGTCTGACAGCAGCGGCCCTGGCCGAGGCAATGAAGGCCAAGAAAATCAAGTTGGAGGTGATGGGGGGTTACCACGGTAACCACCACCAGCATCATCATCATCAGCCGGGGACCAATGGAGACAGCGGCGAGCCCCACCAGAACTCCTCCAGTCTGGGTGAGTCTGGAGGGTAACACGGAACCTGTCAGTCATGATTGTCAGGCGGGTGGGATCTCCTGAGACGTGAAGGTCACAGCGAAACCCGACAATGTCAGAATTTGTTTAGAACAATCAGACGTTAGATTCTTCCGAGGCCCCTTTGATACTCAGCCTGTCCTGGTTCTCTGCTAAGTGCTCCGTGTTCGTGAAGTGGAATGTAGGTCTTCAAACAGCTGGCCTGATACAGCATTTATATATAGAGTATTACAGCAGTCATCTGCATTGCTGCCTGGCATCACGCTGTGTGATTGGGACTCTGTCGTCATGTCAACTGCACAGCTGGACCCTGATTAGATAGGACATGACATCATCAGACGGGGACATTATTAGAGAGCCTTTGAAGGAGTTGGGGGGAAAAACAACAGCTGAATCCTTATTCTAATTGAGTGGTTCAAGACGATGCCTCGTTTCAGGAGAGGCTAGGACCCGTGATGAGAAGGCCTGGGAAGTCAGTTTGGGATATGTGTGTTCGATGATGTCATTTTGCAGGTGACCAAGCTACCTAAAATGCTGTTCTCCATTTCTGCAACACCCTGTAACAGGAACAGCCGGCTCATTCAATGCACCTACTGAGCAGACAGACACAGGGAGATAGAGAGAAAAGGAAGGAATAGAAGGTTAAAATAGAAAGGAAGACATAAATCAATAGTTTTTTCTCTGTAATTTAGTATCTTGAATGCAAAAGATGGCTCTGTATTGATCTGGTGCCGGACGCCCCGCTGGTTATTGACTGGATAAAACGGCATCAGTATGTTGAGACAGATGACAGGGATTATCAGACCCTGAACAGAATCACAAATGACTCCGGTTTTATGAGGTGCTTCATAAAGAGAAAATGGAAAGAGAGACAGCGAGAGAGAGGGTGGGAGGAACAGAGAGAGAGAGAGAGAAAGATGGAGTGATAGAGACAGTGAGACAGTGAGAGAGAGGGTGGGAGGAACAGAGAGAGAGAAAGATGAACTGACAGAGACAGTGAGACAGCGAGAGAGAGGGTTGGAGGAACAGAGAGAGAAAGATGGAGTGATAGAGACAGAGACAACAAGAGAGAGGGAGAGAGAGAAAAGAAATAGAGGAAGAGACAGAGACAGAGAAAGACAAAGAGTGAGACAGGAAGTGAGAGAAGGAGCCAGAGAGAGAGAGAGACAGGGAGTGAGACAGACAGACAGAGATTCTTGGCCTGAGTTAAAATCAAGCATCAGGAAGCTCTGAAGACCAGGTCTGGTCCATAACGCTGTGTCACAGTCAGATGAGCCAGTCAACCAGGTTGAAATAGCAAGGAAGGAAGAGTTACACCAGGTTGACTTCTGTGAGAAAACCACCTATTTAAGTCAACTGACTGAACCGGTGACACACACACACACACACACACACCACACACATCTGTTATCTGTGTCTGGATGCCTAGCTGTAATTGGCATGTCTAAATACAGACCAACTCTGTGAAAAGATGTGTGTTCGCGTGTGACTGTGTTCGAGTGTGAGTGTGTTTGCGTGTGTATGTACACATATGTTTGAGTGTTATTGTGTGTGTGTGTGTGTGTGTGTGCAATCAAATTCCTGTCATTGTAAAGGCTGTTTGGAATTTGACACCATTTTAGCGAGGACATTTTCGGGAAGGGTTGGGGTTAGAGTGAGTGTCCACTGATTACTGTTTCACCAAACGGTTCGGCTTCTTATACTCTTTGCTCAACCAGGAATTATTGGCTGGTGCACACATGATGCAGGAGAGTCCACTGTCTGTCAGGCAACCCAGGTTGAGCTTGCAGCCTCCTGCCCTGCCAGCAGGAGTCGCTAGAGCCTAAGGAGACAAGGCATCCATGTCCGACATCCACCCTGGACAGTGCTGGACTAATTGACACCATCCTATGTGGCACACGAGGCATTGTAACCAGGTGACACATCTGTAACCAGGTGACACACAGGAGGTGAATGGAGGGAAGTCTCCATCCAGCTCCGTCAGTTAGCTAATATCCTGAGCTAGCGCCTGGTTAATGATGCTGTATAGGGACTCTTGCAGTCCAGCTGTAGAGGCGTCGTTACTGTTTCATTACGCTGAAGGCTAAATTGGTGAAGCCCTCAAAGCTATTTCTTCCTCCATATTCCCGGCCCATAGACAATGAATGTGTGGCTCTGTTCCTCTTTAATGTGATTGTTTTCTGTGGATGTTAGATGGGGTATCCTGTTCCCCCTGTTCCCTGTGTGTCAGCTTTAATCTTATAAAGGCTAATGTGACCTTTGGAAAGGGAGGATCAGACATCATCTGAAAAGACAGCAACATAATGGCACAAATACCATCTATGATTAATGAGGATGTCTGTCTGTCCGTCTGTGTTTGTCCCCAGCTGGCTCTACACAACACTGTAGGACTCTTTAAATGCCTCCTTCAATCAACAGTATGAAGGTCTCTTGGCGAGCGCTTACCAACTTAAAACCAATCTCTGTAAAAGGGTGTGTGTCGCCAGAAATCCACCTTCCTCCTTCTCCTTTCCCTCTTCGTTCTCACCCCCCCATCATTTTCTCTCTTCCTTTCTCAATCTGTCCATCACCTTTCCCATTTCAACACTGCTTGCTGGAATGCAGTTTGTTGGCGTCGGGCACAGCGGCCGGTTGGTGTTTGTATGCGTGTGTATCAGAGCCACTCCAGCTGCTGCCCTGAAACCTCTCGTCTCCCTCTAGGAATCTGGAGTGTGCCAGGGGCCTCTCTGTGTCGAAAGGAAAAACTAAAGAGCATTCAGATGTGGTCCAACAGTTGGGTTTTGAGTATGTGTGTGTGTGAAAGAGAGAGAGAGACTGTGTTTGTGCTTCTGTCCAGTGAATAGCATAAGATGGCCCAGTGTATCCAGATGAGGTATGGGGCGAAGAAACGCCGAAGTGAATAAAAGGCTGTCCTTTGATGGAAAATGGTTGTATAACGTTAACGTTTCAGTTGGTCGTAATTAGCGTTTCAGCTGCTCAAACAAGCAGTGTGATCTGTCTAGTCCGCTCCGCTAGCATTCCCTGAGGTGTTGTGGTGTTGTGCCTCTGGGTTTAAACCTTCTGTGTTACATCATCCCCATCCCCAGCCTCAACATTTCCTGTTTGTGTCTATCTCCTTAAACCCTGTTTATAGTTCCTGCCTAGACACTGCTGCCATGTCTTCATTTGATCATCCAGTTGTTGCAGCAATGTCATCTTGTAGTGTTCCAGGCAAAGGAAGACCTTAATATATATAATAATAAAGTATATATATATATTTATATGTTTGTAAGGCTTAGACTTGATTTGACCTAACAAGCGCTGTGTGAAGAAATATCTTACAATTATGTTTCCTGTTGAGGCAGGATCATTTTCCTGTCGTAACCAGTTCAAATTAGAATACAGCATCTGTGCTAGCCCCCACCATCTGGGTGTGTGTGTGTGTTGTTTAATGTTGTTACCATAGGCGATAAAACAATGTTAAATGTTAATCACGGTAAATTATAGGACGAACCGCTTGGTAAACTCACACAGCATTTCTTCTGTTGTTCCATAAAGTCAACCACTTCCTCCCTACGGATACTGTATAAAACACACACACACACACACACACACACACACACACACACACACCACTACAAAGACTTTAAGACCAAACACATTACCTACATTAACCAGGCAGCTTCTTAGGGGTGGTCGGCCCTGCATCTGAAAAGAGGGGTGTTGGGGGGGGGCTTAACAGGAAATCTGAACTTCAGACATCAATTGTGTATTTCGTCTTTTTAGTTTTTCCAATTCCTAATGTTGTATTTTTAGTTTAGTCTAATGAGTAAACCTAGTTTATTGTTTGGGATTGTGTTTAAGAATGAGACAACATATATAATGTAATTAGCTGGATCCAATAGCCACCACTAACCTATTTATTCATTCCATTCAACATCTGTTCATCTCTTTCTATTCAGAAGGAAATCTTTTGTTTTTATTTCTTCTCTGGGTGAGGGAGGGTGAATCGCGTCTAACCAGACCCAACCCCACACCATATGGTTATACAACTAATTCAGTAAAAGCTCCTTTCTTTCTCTCTCTCTTTCTTGTCCTTTATTTTTCCATCTCTTCTTCTGGGACTTCTTTTTGTTTGCGCTGATTCTATTATATTTGTGACAAATGTGTGGAATTTGGTCCAAGTTTGGAGTCTTTGTGTTTGGAATTACTCCGCGTTCTGTTGGCACGGCGACAGAGGAATCATTAGCTCTCTGTTGTTTCCCTTCCTCTTCCTTTGTTGAGTTTCTGTTTTGTTTGATTGAATGTTCAATATTTATATCGCTCCCTTGTCTCCCCTGTGAATTGCTCTCTGCTTCTAAAATAGTTACATTTGAACGGCAGGGTTAAATGGCGGGACTCATGTAACAAGAGTCTCATTTGACAAACCTGTTCTTTTTTTAAGGCAGTTCATCTTAACATTTAAAATGAGTAAAATGTCTAAATATTCCAATGTTATTTAAGTCAATTTTACATTCGTTATAATTTCCTGGTGATTTATGTGCTGCACTTCGGAAATACTGCAATGTGTAAAACACGGGCAACCTGGACAAACAGCGTCCTTTAACATCTGTTCTTTTTGTCGTTTAAACGAGGAGCCGTCTGTTGATGATTGATTATGGTCACCATAGGTCTCTAAGACAGACTTTATCTGTCTGGCAGCACACCATGTCAGTCACCCTCTCCACAGACATATGGGATCCTTCACTCATGATGGTTTTGACCAGAATTTGGCTCCAGGCCAAACACATACACAAACAAACACACACACACACACACACACACACACACACTCTCTCTCCTCGGGTTGTGGTCATGTCTTGGTAAGAGGAGGTTAGTGTTTGAGGTCTTCTCAGAGTCTTGTCTGTCTGTTTATTGTCTTCATCAGCACTTTCTGCTCCCCAACTCCTCCGGATACATAGCAATAAAGTTCAGTTCAAGGAAAATAGAAGAAATGTGATTTTCAATGAACAGAATAATAAGTCAGAATTTGAAAACTGGATTATTAACTACATCTCAGAACTCTAATTTAGATTTGTTCTTGCTTTTTCCCTTAATCATTTTTTTATATATTATAAGTTGACATGAGAAAATATTATTTTAAAATATTTCTTTAGTAAATAAAACATATGCTGCAAAGTATGAATATCTAAGAAATCGTATATTTTTTCACATTTCCCCAACAGTTTCAGACATTGAGTCTTGAATTTGTTATTCGTTGTGACATGACATCTATAATATATCATTTAATTCTGATTAGAAAAAAATATGTATTCTCTTGTGGAAATACCATAAAATAAGGCTTTGTTTTCTTTGAAAATGGTGTGAATGAAAGTGTATGCCCCCCAATTTTGAAGATTTTCATTCACTGTGACAAACCTTTCTAAAAATCCACAAATCTACTTTGGGGTTGTGTCAAGATCACTTGCCACTTAATCCATTACTATTTCTCAAGTGTATAAAATCTTTCATTCAAATCCTGGGCGTTAATATGGAGTTGCTTCTTCCATTGCTGTTATTACAGCCTCCACTCATCTGGGAATACCTCCTGGTATATGTTGGCATGTTGCTGCCAGGATGTACTTGAGCTCAGGCCCTGATGTTGAGCGAGTAGGACCGGACCGCCCAGGTTTCAGGTCGGGGCTCTGTGCAGGTCTGTAAGGTTCCTGTTGGGGAGCAATTCTCATGCATTCCACCACTATACCACTTTACATAGAGTTATGATGGAACTCATCCTCTGATCGTTCCATTTGCTCCTGCACTTACTTTTTGAGCAAGCACCCTTTTCTCTAAATCAGAAATATATTTTTGGATGTAACTTTTTTAATTCAATTATTGGTGGACTTACTCTCTCAGAAAATACATCTCTATCAACATTCTACACACTTATGAACAGGAATTGAACTTTTCTGAATGTTGTCCCACTTGGACACTTAACATGTTTTGTTGGAAAATACACGATAAAGGGTTTATTCCTAAATTAAACAAGCTAATCTGTAATTTGTTACAGCACTTTGTGACAACTGTATAAAAATGGCTTTAGAAAATAAAATAGACTGATTCATCGTGGGGCGTCTGAAACTTAGTTGTGGTTGTTAGCCACTGAATGTGTTCTCCAGGCGCATAGGTTCTTGCAAGTACTTTCTGGTTGGATAAGCAGTGTGATGGGCGGAGTGGCTTGGCGTGTTGCTCTTCAGAAGACACGTCTTGATCTCGGTCCCTCCAGACTTTGCATAGGAGTTGCTGTCATTAAGTCAGACCAGAAGCGAGGATTGGATTTGGGAGAGAAACAGAACAAACACGTAAATGAAGAAAGGGAAAGAGTCAAATATCCAAGCACTCTGATGAAAGGAAATGGTGCGCTTTTCTCCACATCCAAGTCAGTTTTAATTGTGTATCTTGCATCTCCCCGTGTCCAGCGCTGGTCGGTGAGCTCGTCACAGAGAACTGCTCATTTGTGAGTCTCTACATACGCTTTTTATTCAAGAGGATAAATGTCAGGATGTGAATTGAAGGAGGCTAGTAACCTTTATTCTCAGACACCCCATCTCCCCCAACCCGTCCCTTCCCGCTTCTTGCCTTGCCCTTCACCAGCTTCTGGTATTTGGTTCAGAAGTGGGAACCAAATCACTTCAACCATGACAGCGGAAGGGAACCTGGTGTCAGCTAGCCTGACAGCACGGCTAAATATGTAGATATGCGACCTGGAATTGTTATTCCGGCACCAGCGCGACTAGGGGAAATGAAGGATTTCAGCTGAAATACCTCACACGTTTATGGTTGTTCTCCACTAACAGGAGGACTTGTGCTCCTTTGTGAAATGGAATCTTAACAATACAGGGACCTGGAAATAATCGACATGCATCTCCCTCTCTCTCCCTCCGTTTTCCCCCCACCCTCCTTCAGGTCTGGACCACCTGCCGTTCATGATGATGTCACACCCCCTGATGCCTGTCAGCCTTGCACCCGCATCCGTCTCCATGGCGATGAGTCAGATGAATCACCTCAACACGTTAGCCAGCATGGCATCTGCTGCCCAGGTCCACCACTCCACCCAGTCCTCCCGTGGGCGCATGGTCACCTCTGTTATAAAGGTATGTCAGAGCATTATGGGTAATGTAGTTTAGTTGGTTTTGTCAGTGACCGTATGTCAATAAGGCCCCATTTATATTTGACGTTGTGAAAGCACTTATTTTGGTTTAAATGTGCTTATGGTTTAAATGAGGTGATGCTTTGATCAGAGACGTCTTCTGGGACCGGTGTGTCTCCACTCAGCTATGTGGTTCCATCTATAGGAGCGTGTTCGGGACAGTCCCTCTCCAGTTCTCTCTCTGGACGGTGGGAGGAGGTCTGGGAGTCACCTGTCTTCTCATCATAGCAGCAGTGTCTCCAGTTCCCCAGCTCACACAGAACAGAACCGTACGTACCCTAACCCTTAACCTCCGACCCTTAACTCCCAACCTAGCTCACACAAAACTGAACCGTACGTGCCCTGACCCTCAACTGCTGACCTTTAACCCCTGATGTAGCACACACAGAACCATACGTATGGTGACCCTTAACCCGTTATCCTTAACCCCTAACCCAGCGCTCACATTTCTGTAGGTACACTGACCCTTAACTCCAGAACCCTAACACAGCACAGACAGATCCCTCAACAGTCAGGACCCAGACATCCCCTTAACCCCTGACCCTTAACCCCTAACCCGGCATTCAACGGATCACTCCACAGACAGGTTTAATTCCAAATGGCCATCTGCACTGTATGTTTCAGACCGGCACCAGAACGGGCTGTCCTCCAGCCAGGCTCTACTGGGTGTGTCTCCGAGTGCTCTGCCAGGACCCAGGGAGGGAGATGTGGCCACACTGGACTCAGGACCCGACCCTAAAAGGAACCAGGCAGAGAGGGGTAAGACGACCCACCTACATCTCGCCGTCTCCCCGTCCCATCTCTTCTCTAACGTCATAATCAGATCTCACTCAACGTGAAACACATCAACAGGAACTAGTTTATTTCAGGTGGTGTGGACAGAGAGGTTTCTAATGCACACTTTAGGATTCATCTGGACTCCCCACTTCTCCCCCTCGCTCGGTGGTCGCCGTGGGGAGCCCAGACCAAGAGAAGACAAATAATACTATGGAATAAGCCATTACGGGGTACAGGAGAGAGGAAGAGAAGACAGCGGGGCTAAATTAGTTAGCGATTTGCGAAGCATGAATTAATGAACAAGGCCCTCTCGCCGTGGCTCCTCTCACAGCGAGCTGATTTCCATAATGACCACCTCCCAAGCTCAGAGGCCGCCGTTTGCGTCAGTTGTTTGGTGTTTCCGTTATGAAGGTTTGCATTAGCTTAATGAGGACTGTTCAAGGGCAAAACAGTCAGCACAATTTACAAAGGGAGAAGAGAGAAGGAGGGGGAGAGACGGGGGGGTGAGAGAAAGCGCGGAAGAGGGAGGAGGATGGCTCCGGCCATTACATACAAGCCTATCTGAATAAAATACACTTCACAGGTTAGTGTTCAGTAGGACGACAGGAAACGGCCATGAGCCAGATTAAACCAATAACATTTAACCAGTGAAAAACATGTGTGCTCGTAAAGAGAGTGATGATTATATGAAATGGGATGCATTAGTTTGATAAGGCAGGAGGTTTTGTCAGCCAACCAAAAAGAGAGTTACTGGTTCGGATGACAGTGGTTTGGCTACCGGCTAATTGGAAATGTTTTGATTAGGGCCCCTGTTTAAATGAATCATTAGACAAATGAAATGGTGTTAAGTTATTGGTCGGCTTGCATTCGTTATAACCGTGTCAGTTCGTTGTCTGAGTGTTTTTTTAATAGGTCGATTGAAATGAAATGCCCTGTGTTCACGAAGAATAGCAGTTATGTGCTGAATTCTGTCATTGTGTCATGTGTTAATCATTATGGTTCGTGCGTGAATATGCTTTCCTGGCTAATATTTCTCTGAGTACTTGAGCCAATGTCAAGATGAAAGTTCAGATCTCTGGCAGTGAATCCAGTTTGACCACCATAAGCATTTTCCTTTAAACTTCATTCAAACCTCCCGTCTTCCAACTAGCGCTGACTGTCAGGCCTCTTCGCGTGGCGGTGATTAGCCCTGGGGGGTGGGGGTGGGGGGGGGGGGGGGGGGGGGGGGGGGGGGGGGGGGGGGGGGGGGGGGGGGGGGGGGGGGGGGCCTTTGGGGTTACTGGAGAAAGAGGAGTAGCAGTGAGCCACACCTGACACTGCCAGACTGCTAATTATATACAGTAGTTATACAGAGGGATGGGAGGGATGTGCTTTTAGAAACGGCAGAGGAAATGAAAAGAGCGGAGGATGGACGGGGGGGCGGAGATTGGACGGGGGGGGGCGGAGGATGGACTGGGGGGGGCGGAGGATGGACGGGACACGCTTTTCATCTTTGAAACACCTTGAGTGTGACAGTAGCGCGTTTGCCAATACCGAGATGGGAGAGACGGAGTGGGTGGCGACTCAGGAGCGGAATGTGCTTTGGTCAGCTAAGTGCAGTAAAATGGGCTGCTTGTGTCTGAGTGGCTGGTTGGGTTGTTAATCTAATCATGGTCCATCAGGCCTCAGGTGAAGGTGAGACAAACCCCCACTTTAAGTAGCTGGCGGATGCCGTTCGGAGTGCGCTGATCTACTCTCTATTCCCTCTGAATAGTTTAGAGTAATGAAATGTGAATGTCATTAGGGGAGCGCAGGTCGTACGAGTGGCAGCGGACAGGATCCTTCACATGGAGCCGCAGTGTGACAGTTGGAGAACCACCAACAGCGGGGTTTTAGAAGACTCCCTCTAAGGACTCTTGTAGCGTGATCGCTATCCGAGGGCGAAACCGCACGAAAATCTGCCTACGTTGTTTCTAGGACTCGGTTGATCTGGTGGGATCAGCTACTATTGAGATTGTTAGTCTAATTAGTCTTATTAGCTGTCTAATAAAGAGCCGCATATTCATGCTGCTTACAAACTGCTTGATAAACACAAAATAGGGAAGCCATTTCTCTCCCTAAAAACTTCGAAAGACAGAATTTTACGTGAGCTGTTCGCAGTTCGGTGTTTAATGGAAGGCACCTTTTTTCATTTTAATATTGAGCTGGTATTTACATATTTCTCCTTGAGCAGACCTTTCTTATTCAGACAGGCTTAAAGGAGAAAGGTTTGTTGTACTTGCGGATTGGGCATTTGGGCTAGGTTAAGTTGAGGCTTAAATGTTAGGTTATTGAGGTTAGGTTTAGGTTGAGGTTGAAGGTTGGTTAAGGTCAGAGTTGTGTGGTTAGGTAATGGCCATTCCATTAAGATAGCTACAAAGATATGCAGATTAAGAAATACACAGTGTCCATGTCAGTGGGTTAGGGTTTAGGGTTAGGGTTTAGGGTTAGGGAGGGAGATTGTGTAGCTTCCACAACAGAGGTGCTGCACTGTGAAGACGGGTCATTACGGGGCATCTGAGGTCATCCGTTTTGAACAAATCTTTCTTAACGTTTATGGGCACTTTTTACGGAATAAGGAGGATTCTGGGTAGCCAGGCCACCTACTCATGCATGGTCTTAAGCATTAGTCATCCTAACTCTGATGTCCTCCTCCATATCCAGAAGACTGTGGGTCTCTGAGCACCCAGACTGTCAGAGATGGCTACGAGAGGCTTTCCTTCTCGGGACAGAAGCTTCCTCCAGGTTTCCCTGGACACTTCATCTTCCCAGAAGGGCTGTCGTCAATAGAGACCCTGCTGACCAACATCCAGGTGGGTCTCTACTCGTTGTCTGGCACCAGAACAGCATTAAAATTTGGGGAAAAAACAGAAATGAATGTGATTGGTTGACTTAATAAAGAGGTTGAGGATTACATTACAAATGGTGTGAATGTTCTGAGGTGACCTTTGACCAAGGTTAGTCCTTACCTCAACCTCTTCCCTGAACTTAACTTTAATTCTAACCTTAGCCCTTGTAAAGATGCATTCCTGGACTTTTGCAATTAACTATCTTTTTTTAAATCCTGACATTTTTAACTGGAGGTGTAATATATTGTTTACATGCACATAACAATAGAATCAACATCCTGACTCAGTTAACTATAAAATATCAAGTTTGAAAGTGAGAGGTTTTGCTGACATCATTTTCATGTCTCGACTGTGCCACTTTGAGAACCAGTGGCCATAAACCCAGAATGAAGCTTTAACTGTTTAAAATGTAAAAGTTAACATTGAGGTAACCAAACACATCAGTTTAGACCTACATGGCAGATTTGATTAGTTGTGCCTCAAGACGTGTACAAATCCCAACTCCACGAAGCACTGATGTCATTTGTGTTTGACAGTCATGAGAAAAAGTACACCTCATGGATGTTTTTTATATGTTTGGACACGTGGATATCGAAGCTAAATTCCAACCGGTTACCCACCTGGAAACATGTTTGGAGTAATTTCAATCCATTTGTGCTATTAAAAGAAACAAAAATGCTATTTAATTATGCAGAACAAATAACTAAACACCTACCTTTACCATCACATGAATTTGGCTTCAAAATAGGTGCAAATGATTAGAAAATCATTAGAAAGTTAGTTGGGAGGGTCCAGCCTTCCATCAAGATTAGAAACATGTTCTGGTTTGGTCTCAACCAGATGGGGGTGTGGCAACACAACGTGCCATGATAGGAATTTCTATCTGAGGCCTTCAGAAAATAGAAAATTAAATCCACTGTTCGACGGATCATCTATGAACTGAAAAAAATGGGACATATCAACCCAGCAAAAACAACCCAAGAGCTGATCAAAAGATGCTCTGGGTTAAGACCTAAACTATTGGAACACTGGAAAAAATTGCATTTCTGCTGGATGGGATACAATGGAGAAATGAAACATGAAAAAGCAGGAAGAAGTTAATATAGTGAGGGTAAAGGTTTTACCACACAGTTTTGATAAAACTGAAATACAAACTGTATTCAGTGTAAAAAATATATAATTTAAATCACATAAGCATTTTGTGTGACACCCTCTTGATTTTTGTCTGTCTGTCCCCTACAAGCAGGGTCTACTGAAGGTTGCCATAGACAACACACGTGCGCAGGACAAGCAGGTTCAGATGGAGAAGTCGGAGCTGAAGATGGAGCTGTACAGGGAGAGGGAACTCCGAGAGACACTGGAGAGACAGCTCTCCATGGAGCAGAAAAACAGAGGTAAGTTAACACCACATTACCCAGAGTGCACCGTTTAGAGGACCTCAAGAGGGATGTTGGAGAGACGGCTCACTGCATTACCCAGAGTGCCTTTCACAACCTAGATTCTGTCGTGGTCTATTATTAACAGCAGCTATTATTTCGTTCATTATTAATCCATGTGTTATCATGGGAGGCCCGTTGAGATCGACGTGTCGTTTTTACAGTGAGTTTTGGCGACAAGCGCCGAGTCCTAAACGCTTTTGTCGCTTTCAGTGCTGATCCAGAAGCGCCTGAAGAAGGAGAAGAAGACAAAGAGGAAGCTGCAGGAGGCTCTGGAGTTTGAGTGCAGACTGAGAGATCAGGCCGAACAGACACTTCAACACACCGTGTCAGACAACGACAGAGCTGGAAGTGGTGGGACACTGATGATACAATCACCTTCACCCTCTTTACATTCAGGTTGACATTTACCTTCCCGTTTGACTTTTATTCCTTCTCTCTTTAAACAATACTGGAGTAGATCCCCCCCCCCAATCGCCAAGGTGAAAACTGTCATTCAATCCCTGAGCAATTGATTCTCCTCCCCCCGTAACATTCCCCCCAAGTTGTTGATGTAAATAAGAATAATTATGTCCTATCTGGTTCAATAATGGTAAAATAAAATATGTAAATTAATTGCCACGGTCATTTACGTGACAGTAAAAAAATATATGGGTTTAAAAAATAGCTGTAGTCCACCTAGTAAGCATTTACCTCTCATTTAGTAGTAATTAAATGTGATAATGAACGACTGAACTTCTGCCTCTCCGTCATCATTATCCGTCCCTCACAGACTTACTGACCCAGGAAGTAAACGGTAACCAAGGAAACGGCAGAACTGATGCCGAGGCGACGTTACAAGGTACAAGAGCCTCTGATTGGCTTATTTTTCTCTTATCATCCAGGTTATGCTGATGATCTGTGTTTATTTGACATCACTGGTCTGATAAACAGTGTCTCCTCAACTGCTAACTTCGAGTTGCTAATTACGTCTGGAAGGCTTGAATACACAAGTCTATCATTTATAATTCACTATGAAGACATTTTAGTAAATAACTCTATTATCCACTATGAAGGCATTTACAACAGCTATGTCTGGTCCCAATGTACATACTAAGTGATTGCCATTTTAGATGCTCTGTATATGAGAATGACATCAACCCCCCCCCCCCCATCTCTCCTTTTTTCTCTCCCTTCCTGGGTTAACACTGTCTCCACAGGGACTGGCACTGTCTTTGTTAGTAGATCAAACATCTAAACCGTTAAAAGGGAAATTTAATTGAATGTCAGTGAAGCAAAAAAAGAGCAAGGCCCAGTAATTAATAGCTGTCTTAATTGTCCTCCTGATGTATTTCCATGGACATTCATTTGCATAATTTACACGCAGTAATAAATCTTTCCAAAGAGCGTTTTTAACAGGCAACAGACAGGGGCCAAGAACACAACATATACTTGTGGGAATTATGGAGACAGAACAAATGGAACAACAGTCTTACATATCTTTGTTTAATATCTTAGTTTACCATGTTGTCACCTGTTGTATTTCAGATGGAAGACTTTTCCTGAAAACCTCTGTGATGTATTGAAGACAATGTGTAGAGAAGAGAAGAGAAGATCGATTTGGGCTCAGTTGAATAGTTTCAGCAGCAACACTATGGATGTTTCAGTAAATCAAACTGTCATAAAAGACTAAACATTTTGAAAAAGGAACAAAGAATTGAGGCATTGACATTTTCACAGAGAGGCACAACACTGCTTCTATTCGACAACACTACTGAAACCGTCTAAGAAGAATTTTACACACTATTTAAGCCACCCGGACTGCCTCGGGGAAAAAAGGAGAAATAAATCCACTACAAACTTTTTTGACTTGTAGTCCTGTACGTTTTATACAATTTAAATGTGTGACGATTATGAACCATAATATTACGAAGAACAGTAATCCAAGAGGTTAATTTATTACAATATGTTTGTAAGTACATTGATGCGTTGTTTCAATAATATCCTGAACTTTTTGTTTTAGTTGTTTATTCTAATATTGCAAAGTCAGTCTTTTGTCACATTCTTGTATATCCAATGAAAGGTATAAGTTCCTGAGTTGTGGTTTGTGTACATAAAGTAGCCTAAAGAGATAGTGTTGTGTAGTTGTATGCTGTAGCGCTGGTAAAAGGAAAATAAACCTTTTTAATTAAAATTCTCTCTTTCTTATCACTTTCCAGTGGTTTATCAATAACCTGTCATTCCACCCACTTGCTATATTTTACTCAGTGTGTCAAGGACAGGTTATCTGGGAATATTCTAGACGTGTTCTTTATTTTATTGATTTCTTTAGATGAAGACAGAAAAGCATTGAAAGCAACACTCAGAGAAGATGAAATGTGTCTTTGGCCCTTTAATGCCAAAGCACATTAGCATCTGTCTGAAAGCACAGAGCTTTATTCTGCATGAAGGAGTATTGGTGCTGGGATCACGCCATTGATTTGTGGGCTGGTTTATAAAAACCCACACGCAGATGAAATTGACGGAGTGAGAAAAGTGACAGAGGGAAAGAGAAATGACACTGGTAAGCAGTCCTTAGTGGAACAGGTTGACACAGCACCGTAACATCTCACATCATTTCCTCTCTGGACTGAGAAAGCAGACCACTCTGACAGAGCAGGGAAAAGGAATTAATTAATGATTGACGGGAAGCTACCATCCTGGACAATATTCACACCTCCATTGTGGAAAAATCTCTGAGCTGTAGGACTTTCTAAGGCTCCCGTCCACATTCAAAATGAGGTTAAAGTCTCAATCAACCTTGGAGAAAGAAATGTTGAATGGGAGTAAGAGAATGTTGAATAGGCATAGAGAAGAGTTAGTTATTGTGTTGGACTGGGACTCAGTGAAATCCAACCCCTTTATATAACATGTCTATTGAAATACATCATTGTTCTCTGTCCTTTATTCACCCAGAGATACAATTGGATGTCGCTTGGTAAGTGTCCAATTTCATACAACTCTTTTCAGCTGGCACAAAGCAAAAAAAGTATATATTTTATAACAGCTTAACCACACTGGCAGCTTCATATTAAATTCAATTAATGTAGTTTTAACTCAGTACATCTTCGCCGTCTCCAACAGGAGCACGGAAACATCAGTACAACTCCACGACCAACAAGAAAACATAAATCAGACTTCAGTCAGACACCCTGCTTCCATTCAGCCAATCACCATTCAGCTCCAGTACTGCTGTTTACACCAACTGCTGTCATTACATCTATAACAGGGCCCAGGTGCAGGGGCGTGCGTGCGTGCGTGCGTGCGTGCGGGCGTGCGTGCGTGCATGCGGTGACGTCTTGTTCCACGCTGGCCGTCCTGACAGCTGGAATTGCTCGTCTCTCTTATGCCCTCAGAGCAACTTGCACCCAAACTCACACAGACACACACTGGTCCCTTGGTGGCACTGTGCTGTATTTGTTTAATAAAACAAATAAATGGAGGAAAAAGTGAGAGAACAAGAGAAGGATGAAAGACAGAGTAGAGTGGAGACACTGACAGAGTGGAGAGGAGACAGAGAGAAGAGAGGCTGGAGCAAGAGACACCCGAGAGGGTAGTGGGATGAGAGACAGACTAGTGAGAGGGGAGACAGGTGGGTATTGTAGACTGAAGAGAGACAGGGCAGGAGAGAGGACAGGCAGAACTACCGTCACACCAGCTGCCATCTGCTCATCTCCTGTTAATGAACAAAGCAAACAGCAGGAGTCAAGGCTAGCTTAGCTCCATTCGGCTCAGAGTCCGGAATCATTTTATTGACAGAAACAAACACACACTTTAATTGTATAGTAGGATTGATTAAGAGCAGGGCACAGCAACCTTTCAGCCTGCCCCGCTTCACTAAACTAATGGGGCTGGTATTGGTTGTGTTCCAGAGAAACGCTCATTTGTCTGACTGTAAGCCCAGGATTGAAGTAACTGCAGCATAATTCTCCACGCCTGTGGAAAAAGGCTTCCAAGTAGGACAAAAGGAGATGATTGAGCCATTCAGAAATGCGATGACAACAAAGATATCCTATTTTCCATCGCTGACTGTATTTGTAATGTAATCCTCGTAGATTGTAATTTGGTTAGTCTCAGTGGCCACAGCTGTCTGTATCCAAGCAACCCTGTTGGTCATCAACTATATTGTAGCCTACAATACCATAATGAAGATAAGCTGTCATATTTAGAGAGCGCCTCGAAATGAGATGATGAGCGCGCCTGTAACTACTCGAGCGCGTGCTGCTCATCTCTCGCGGTGTTCAGTACCGGTGGGCCCGCGCGCAGCTCCTATCAAATAACAAACAGATGGCCAGTAGACAAACAAGCTAATTTATCTCCGAGCCAGCGGCGGGGAACAAATAAATGTATTTTCTCACCTACTGAAACTAAATGTTGGTTTTTCCTCTCTTCTGCATTCTTCCACATTTAGCAGCTGGCTGCCTGCGATTTTCTCATCAACTCAAATGAAAGACAATCTTGTTTTCATTAATTTCCAACACAGTGAGTATGTTATGGAGATTAAAAAGAGCCTGTGATGTCGATCATTTGTCAGGATAATAGACTGGGAGGTCCAGCACAGAGATGCCAACGCACCACGGCTAGTAAATTCCTCATATATCAAAGATAAAGGCCTGGAACATTTAGCTCAGCTCTGGTTAGATGGATATGTATTTTGGTGGGAGCATGTGTCGCCCATTCAAGAGTATTAAATAATGTTTCTATTAACAGTGAGAAATTATCCCGCTATCTCCAACTGAAAGACAAGCGTGCCTTTTAGATAATTCCCCTAAATAAAAGTACAATATTGCCGCCAGGAGAATAGCATCTCAAGGTTGATGACAATAGACCAAACAACCTAGAAGCACTTGATTATTTGATTAGATATTAGATCAAACCATGTAAAAATCTAATATAATTACAGGCATCGTGGAAATAGTAAAAGGATATTATCAAACATGAAAACGCTATAGGTGGAAAAAATATTTTCATAATGTTTTAAGCGTTCACCTTTACAGAAACAGGCATAACATCACCTTTTATCGCTCTTATTGTGTTGGTAACTGGTTTCTACGGGTATTAAGGCATATTAGGGGTTATGATGTATTAATGGCCATATATCACGGCAACGTTTTGTGGCAAGGCATTCCGCAATGCGTGGTGACTCAGAACGGCTCTTATCAGCGGTATATTGGCAATATACCACACCCACGTGCCTTACTACATATGCTAGTTTTGCCTGTTTACAGCATTTCATTTCACACGGAATTGTTATTGTAAGAAAAGTATTAAAGTCAAATGTATTCATAAAGCACATTTGAAAACAAGGGGTGTCAACGAAAGTGCTATACAAAGAGGTGTCTAGGACAACAAAAGGAAAAACATACATTAAACGTATAGCGAACTAATTATATTTACATAGGACATGACAAACACGGCACCATTTGCTGATGATGGCAGTGAAATTTCAAGGTGAAAAGAATAACACGGCGTTCTAAGATTTGCTAAAACTCTTAAAGTATGGATAGTAACTCTGAATCCATCATTACATTCCAACAATAGATTGTAATGTAATGGATAAAAAACAGTAATTAATTAAACACTGCCCCATTGTGGATATAAAATGCAACTGCTTTTATTTCTTGAGTTTCCAATTCATACTTGACAATCCATTACACTTCAAAACCTTTTAGGACATGCCTGAAACCAAAATTAAACATCTAATGTTAAATTAATTGAAAATACACACGCGCACACACACGCACAGCAAAAAAATATTGGCACATTTTACTCATCCAAATAAAAATTAAAACAACCCACTGCACTATGTACTGACTAGTATAGTATGATGACAGAGAAGGATGTTTGGGTCTGAGAGAGGTTGGGATACTGAAACAGAGAGGTGTGCTTGGGTTTGAGAGAGGTTGGGATACTGAAACAGAGAGGTGTGCTTGGGTTTGAGAGAGGTTGGGATACTGAAACAGAGAGGTATTTGGGTCTGAGAGAGGTTGGGCTACTGAAACAGAGAGGTGTTTGGGTCTGAGAGAGGTTGGGCTACTGAAACAGAGAGGGGTGCTTGGGTTTGAGGGAGGTTGGGGTACTGAAACAGAGAGGTGTTTGGGTCTGAGAGAGGTTGGGCTACTGAAACACTGGATTTCAGGCCTGGAAGAGGAAGACTGCATTCTGTAATGTTGACAGGCAGCAACAAAGCTTCTGACAGAAACTATATGAAGATGAAAGTCGGTTGAACGTTTACAGACCAAATGCATCACTGACTGTCACACAGGTTAAGGTTTGAATGAGAGAATGTACAAGCACCAGTCAGGTTAATGGACACACTGCAAGGCCGGTACCCTATTTGGCAATATTATCAACTTGACGGTGTGAAAGACTAATCGGTTTTGTTGAGTTGTGTTCTCATCTTCAGTTGGTAGAGTTTTCAGAAACCTGGGGGGGAAAAATCTGATAGTGAAAATGTTCTTGTTTTTTGACTCAATATGTCAGGTATGTGACGACAGGTGCAAAATGCAGCGGTTTACAGAGGCAGAGACTGAGATATCTGCATGGACCCAGAAAGGGTACAGTCAGACTGAAGCATAACGAATGGGCGTGTAAAGGGTGGTTTGCCCCTGCTGTTGCTAAACTCTGTTGGCTTCCTGTACCTCCAAGAAGTTACTTAGAAGTTCTCCAAGTCTTTAAATCCCTAAATGGTTATGGAATCTGCCAACAAGATCCACCTACAAACCTCTGGTTGTATGTTCGTTTTTCTGTTGTTTTTTCTTTTCAAATTTTTTTTAAATTCCATATTGTTATGCACAGATATCACTCCTTTCATTACGGAAAATGTTTTACAAAATGTAATAAAAGTACAGAACAGAATCTATTCAACCATGTTCCAAATTAGCCTGTACAGTGGTCCCCTTCAAATGAGGTGGACACAGAACTCAGAGCTGCTATTTTCTATCGTTAAACTCAGATCCACAGTCTCCGTAGGGGAGCTCAGTTTTTGTAATTATCCACCCTTGACCCCTGGGATTACCTTTAGTGACTCTGAGGCCTTGCGTAGCTCCTTGATGACTGACGATAAAGCCTCTGGGTTGATTCCCTGCTCACACAGTCGTACACAGATGGACAAAGACTCCATATCTAGTCCTGTGTTTAGAAGCCGCGAGATCTCAAGCAACACTAGAATGTGAAAAGGGGGATGTAACTAATAATGACACTCAAGTCGGGTTGATGTAACTACTGTCTGAGTAAAAATATCAAGTGTCAAGCCAGAAAGCATTCTGTTTTAGGTAATGTGACTGCAGTTGCCATGGACTCCGAAACGGCGATAGCCGTCACTAGCTAGCCGTATAGTAAATCTGTTGGTCATGCAGTCTGTAGTCAGTGTGTTATGTGTAAAACAATAACCAGGCTGTGATTTGTGGCATACATTTTCCTAAGCTAGCAAACGTAGGCGGCTAAAACGTACCATCCATCGTCTCTCGGACAGCATTCATGTTGTTCGCGTTAGCAGTGCTTGCCATGATGATGCCTCCTTGCTCCGTGATGAGACCTTGCTTGATATGAGATCTCCGTAATAATTGACACGAACTGAAACTTCAACAATTCAAGCTGATCTCCACTTGTGCAGTACGAAAAACCCGTCGACATTAGGATTCATCACATATTTTCTATTCATTGGGATAGTTTGCCATTAGTTGATACATTACTAGGCAACTTGCTAACAAACACAAGTCAAGTAAATAATAACGGAAGTTACGTGAATTTTGCGGAATTTCTTGCTTTCAGATGTCTTTACTGTGATTGGTTAACAGATACTTCCTTTCAATTCCTATTGGCCAACGACGTTGGAAGGGAAATTGAAATAAACGTTTGAAAGTACTGACTCAGGAAGTTTATTTATTTTTTTAGGTGTTCGTAGGTCTTGTGCGGGTACTGTAAGTATGAGTTGAACATCAAATAACAAGTTTGGTAAATGTGTCAGTGTCTTCTTGGAATCGGTTATAAATCCGGATCTAGACATTTTAATAAAGTGTTTGCGATATACATCTTGCTATATTGTGTCACAAAAAACACCATGCTATCACAGTACTAACTACTCCGTCATGCGAAGTTTTGTCCTGTAAAACAGTATGTCTTTTTACTGACTCAGTTATCATTGATACGATGTGTATGTACTGCTCAACAAGGACCAAAGCTAATTGATATTTGATATCCTACATCTAGCAAGGTTTGCCGGCGAAGATGGGAGATATGCTTCCAGAACTCCAGATAACTCCAGAAACTCCCGGCAGGCCTGCGGTTCGTAACCCCTTTGAGAGCCCCAACGACTACCATCGCCTGCACGAGCCCGTGGTCCCGAGCCCCTCTGTCTTCAAATCCTCTAAGGCCTCAACGGTGAGTGTAAACTTGGAGACGAGGGTCTAATATAGGTCGCGCTTTCATTTTGAATTGTTTTCAGTTGTAATCCTCCATGTTTCAGACACCAGCCAAGTTTAAATGGGACATAGATGAAATGGCCAGCCTGCTCCCAGTACACATTGACGCTGAGGATATCCATCGCCAGTCCATGTATCTAAGTCAAACCAGGTGCGAAACTCTGACGAGGTTACTGTCTTACAACAATGTAAGACAAATGAAGAGCACTGAAACTAGAACTGTGAAAAGTAAAGCAGATGAAGATGTCTTTTTGTCTCTTAAAGCTTTAAAAGCATTGTTTTTCCAAATGTCCAGGTTGGATTCTGACATCGAAGCGAAACATCAGAATGCCATCGAGCAGTTTTTCACGAAAGGGGCCATTGTCCCTTCGCCATGGTCTGGACAATCAAGTAAAAAGAAATCAACGCCAATGCACTTTGGAAAGAGTAGGTTACACACTTCACTGTTATTCTTTGTTTTTGACTGGTTATGTGACTGTTTTGGTCAACATTGCTATTGACCTGTGGAAATGTATTTGTAAATGTACAGTGTTCTTCTTGTAGGTTCCATGTCCCCAATCATACTTGAAGAGCCACTGCCATCTAAAAAGATTACAGTAGGGTGCCAGACACTTCTATCTTTACCTGAGGCCTTCGATCTGGAGAAAATATTAGGTATCTTTTTTTTGGATAATATTATCCAGAGTTACTTGAGTGCATATAGTTTTAGACCTTTTGGTCCATACTGGTCCCTTGTAGGAATACTCATTTCATGCATCTAATATTTTCTCTACATATTTTAATATTCTAACCAGAAAACCAATTTCTCTCTCACTCCATGTCTCTCATATCTTTCTCTCTGTTGCCATTGTCTGTCTCTTTCTGCCTTACCTCTTTCTTTCGGTCTCGTTTTGTCTCTCGCCCTTAGGAGAGTACTACAGATATGAGGGTGTGCGTGGACAGGATCAGCAGGAGCAGGTCCAGGAGAACCTGAGCTCCTCGTCTCTAAGAAGGAAGTTGTTCCTGGACGGCCACTGGAGCGGTTCAGAGTCCTCCAGCCCGCCCAGCCCGGACGGAGTGCGTGAAGACAAGGACCCCCCAGGAGCTGGAGCCGAGTCACAGTTCCTCTCACGCGCCATCTCCTCTCCTCCGCCCCGCCCGTCTTCTGCTGCTCGGACCCCCTCCACTGTGAGTGTCCTACTCGTGTGCTGAAACGTGCTAGCCAGGGGCTTTCAGGAGGCGCTGAGGTGCTTTGCTTCAGCACTGAGATGAACCCCACAGGCAGGGTACAAGGGATTAGCTGTGTGGCTAAGTCACAAGTAGTCGGGATCCTTTATGTTTGACACACTTGGCCCAGCATCGCCTGGGGAGGGTCGTCAGAGACTTGCTGGTCTGATGGCGCTCCAGCCACTCCGCCATGCAAAACCATCTGCGGTTGTCCTCTGAGTGAGTTTGCCCTAGAACGTTGACCCGGGTGGTATCCTGGTTAGTCAGCCGGGTTAGTTACAGCTGTGGTTGGATTGAAGCTCTGGGAAAAGGAATGTGTGCTCTTGCCCTATCGCTATTTCTCTTCTAACGTGAAATGGTTGTTGAGGACATGGTGTGATTGTGTAAGGAAGAAAACCAGAACTAATATTTTAAGTGTAACTTTTTTTTTTCTCTCACTCTCAGGGCCAGTTCTCTTCCAGTCCGATCCAGGGTCGTCACCGTGACTACAGCCTGGGCAGTGTCACGAGTCCTCTATTCCCAGAGAGGTCATCTCCTGCCGGTTTTACGTCACCTGCCCTGTCCCCTATCGGGCAGCAATCTGTCCACACACCCAGACCAGGTAAGCCCTTGTGGAGGTTCATCCGTGCCCATTAAATCAGCGTAACAGTGCTTAACGTAGCCACGCCTGAAATATACAGCTTGAGCACCTGCCCATCTTACACAACATTATCTCAGTGTTATGGAGCACCTGTACCCGAATCCAAGCTGGATATATTTCAGGTTTGAAAAGCGACGTGAATGTCCGCAGGGGGTTTGAGTGAAGACTTTGTCTGGCTCATCTCAGTATCTTCCTTCAATATCTTTTTTTGACTTCTTTTAAAAGAGGTGTTATGAAAATATAAACATCCTTACAGGCACATTGTGTCTTCCATTAGCATTGTTATAGTGCAAAGATGGGTAAACCAAATGTTTGTTGATACCGGTTGGATACATGAAGATTTGGCTTTTCCAGACTCAACCTGTTGAATGATCTGGGAAGTGGTGTGAATAATGAGCTAAACTGTGACCGTTTCCCAGGAGAAAGGAAGAAGCTGAGCTTCGTCACCCCCGACGGGATCCCTCTGGAGACCAACCTGAACTCCCACACAGAGAGTCCCTACGTGGACGGCTGCTCGCCGATCCGCAGCTGCTCTCCGCTTCAGAACCAGAACTCCTACGTCAAACCCAGACTCGGGGCTCGTTGTTGGGCCTCCCCCCCTCTCGTCTCCCCCATTCTCAACCCTTCCCTCCAGGACCAGGAGAACATCCATCCCTTTCTTACCCTCCCGGCCATGGACCTGGGCTCCTGCTCCCCTTCGCCGGTGTGCTGTATGTCCGCTACCGGACCGGGCCTGGATGAACGGGGCCCAGCCGTGGGTCTGGCGTTTATGGACTCCGTGAAGATGGAGGAAGGAGAAGATAAGGAGGAAGATGTTGACGACGAGGAGGAGGTGGACATTCCTGTGGAGGAGGAAGGAGGCGTTGGTCCAGCGGGGGTCCGGTTGACCAGCTCTCGTATGGGGGAGAGTGTGATGGCAGTGGAGGCTTCTCATATGTTTGTGTCTCTGCTGGCTGAAGGAAGCATCGTCCCCTATGACAACAGCATGCAGGTCTGTATCATGGCAGCAGTTCACTGACCAAACCCCCGTCGCTGTGATCTAGATCCCAGGCTATTTAACTTCTCTGAGAACCAGAGGATTTTTGAAAGGCACCAGTTTTCTGCGAGTTTATCAAAAGCCTTCTTATTCCTGATGTTTTTCCCCCCCATATACAAGCCCTTTTAGTTGGCATGTTCTTTTCTTCTGTGAAATATTATTTGATTGACACACGAACACAATATTTCCGTTCAGTTACTGAAAACTAGCGTGGTCTTAAGGGGGAAACGGCAGCTGTGTTTCAAGCTTCCTCTCGCTCTCTGTGTGTTGTAGGTTGACAGTGGGTACAACACATATGCCGGAACAGCCACCGCCAGTCTCATAGACGCCATGAGTTCAGAAAGCCAGAGTAAGGACTCGTTGGACGCGGCACAACACGTCTCGGAGGAAACCTTTCAACACACTAACAGACACATGAAGACAAAGGTAAAATCCTGCAAACCTGACCGAGCCACAACACTGAAGTAGCGAAACTGTGGACTGAATGTACCAATGGCTCTGGTCTGGAAAGAAGTGGGACTCACATTTCCATTGACTGATGTGGGCAGATTGTTTAATGGATAATTTATAGGGAATTGCGCACAAGGTTTCACATAGAGAATACTTTGTTTTTGCAGACTGTTTTTCCTCAACACCACTGAATGAGCTGATTGGAGGAAGACTCGGGGACAACCCTCCCTTTCACCTTTAACCTTCCCGCTGAAGCCTAAGAGCATGTCATCGGAAAACAATTTTAAAGTGCCCGTGACTGGGGTGCATTCATTAGTGCGATTCAGTTGTAAAACATTTTGCAACAGGAGGAGTTCATCCTTTTCGCCAGGAACCACATGGAAGAAACCAAACACGGAGAGACATTTTGAATTGTACAAAAAGGTTTTTTTCAAATTGTTTTGCAGCGGAATCCAACCGATGAATACCTCCCAGTTTGTTTGTAGTGTTTTTTTTTTTAAACGCAGGGTGTAGACAACCATTTGCTGAAGCAGTTGCCATGAGATGAATTCCTACTTTCCCTGTGATGGAGTTTTACCTTCCTGTGCAAATCTGAACCTAATCTAGTGAGTGCATGATGGAGGGAACGATGAAACCTGATCTTCACAATGTACTGAATGTATTTATTATTGACTGTTATACTTTTGTGAATTACGCATTACAATCTTGATTACTTGCTAAACAATGGAGGGATGTAAATACCTCTTCGTTGTAGTGTGTTTTACAGATTGGTTATCAGTGCAAACAGACCTTTTTGCATCCCAATTGGCACCCTATTCCTATATAGTGCACTTCATCAGGAATGGGTGCCTTTTGGGACTCAACTAAGGCACCACTTTCTGTAACTTCGTGGTCATCAGTTCCAAGGAAGTGTTTCTATTGGATGTAAAGCTCTGACCCAAACACTGAACTACATTAAATGTTTTAAAACCGAGGCCTGTTTACGTATTCCTGATGGGACGTGGCGTTAGATCTCCACAGAAAACACAAGCATTTTGTTAAAAGTCAAGGTCCTGTTTATTAGGTTGTACAAGGTTACAGTTTTCTGCTCCAACAAATCCATTGCTCCTACCTGCTGTTGCAGGTCTAAAGTCCCAGAGGATGTGGTCTGGATTAAATTACCACTGCTATTATAGACCATAAACCATGTTGGCCAGAGACAGAAATGGCATAAAGCCCTCAAACTTAACTCTGGACCTTTTATGATGGGGTTTGTCAGTGGTCCAGTTTAGCTTTCTTGGCTTCTGGTTCAGTTGGTTCGGAAGGAGCAACACTCACTCCTGGGATCTAGAACAAAACAAGCGTCTGTGTTACAGGTCCGACCAGCAGCTGAAATCAGTGACAGAAGTGCTTATAGACCAGAGGCGTCAAACCCAGTTCCACAGAGGGTCAAGTGTCTGCAGGTTTTTGTTCTCACCTTGCATTTGATAGATTAGGTCACTAATTGGTTAGTTTCTACCCTCACCTGGTTGTTCAGGTCTGAACTGGAAACCAATTTCTAGGAAAAACCTGCAGACACTCTGCCCTCCATGGAACAGTTTGAGAACCTCTGTTATAGAGGATTGGACACATCAAACAGTTTTAGTTCATAACCACATAAAAATTAAATAATCAAAGCTGGAATAGATCAATGCTTCCGTATCCCAGAGAGGATTTTAAGCCAAAGTGAGACGTACCACTGGTTCAACCAGAGACATCCTGATCTTCTGGTGCTGGATGTTGCTTGCATCCAGACTGATGGTGACTTTGACCTTGTCAAACATGTTGAAGGTGTGTCCTTCTACGGTCAGAGTAGTGGCCTACACACACACACACAATTTAACACAAAAGTGAAAACGGACCGTTGCCTTCACCTTCTATCAGACACACAATCACGAGGAATGTAGCTACCTCATCGTTAAAGACCAGTTTGGGGCTGGGTTTGCTTTTGTTCTCGAAAAACACGGTTCCCTCCAGACCAAACTTGGGGATGAGGATGATGATGGCATTCTTCCTCACAAACAGGATGAAGCCTTCCTCGTTCATGATACCTCGGCTCTTGAAGAACAGCTAGGAGAAAAGACACTGCTCGTCAGACCGGCACGGGCTACTCAAAGCCCTGACTGACTTCCTGGTTGAGGACCTGCAATCTGGAGCTGAAGTCTTAGTCAGCAGGAATCAAACCAAAACAACGAGTGACTACCCAGAAATGTCTTAATTTCTGTAATTCAGTGGTGCTACAGTGTCCACCAGGTTTGGCCTGGATCTGGCCCTGGTGATGGAGATGTCACGGCCGTCATCGATGAGCTTCCTGGATGAAATGGTACCAAACGTGGCGAGCCGGGGTCTTAGTGGTGACCCTCCCGCGGCTAAACAGAACCTGGTCCACTGCCAGCGTCCCTGCCTACTGTTCGTCTGACTCCCCATATTAAAATGTCTAAATAGAAATATCCCTCCTTTAAACGTACTATGTACGGGGGCGTGCGTGCGTGTGTGTGTGCGTACACGGTACCTGTGTGTGGAACGCTACAGAGGCCCTCTGAGCATACTGGGCCATCTTGTGTCTGTAGTTGAGGTTGTTGCAGAGAGCTGACTGCTTGTGTTTGTCCATCAGGTCTGGGTAGGTGCTGTCTGCTTCTATGGCCACAGCCAACAGCCGATGAACGATGATGTCAGAGTATCTGCAGAATAACAACACTGGCTTTATTGACCACGACATGAGGCCAGAGGAGGTTTGCAAGCGTGTGGTCACCTCCTGATGGGCGACGTGGTGTGTGTGTACGCGCGGTCACCTCCTGATGGGCGACGTGGTGTGTGTGTGTGTGTACGCGCGGTCACCTCCTGATGGGCGACGTGGTGTGTGTGTGTACGCGCGGTCACCTCCTGATGGGCGACGTGGTGTGTGTGTACGCGCGGTCACCTCCTGATGGGCGACGTGGTGTGTGTGTGTGTGTACGCGCGGTCACCTCCTGATGGGCGACGTGGTGTGTGTGTACGCGCGGTCACCTCCTGATGGGCGACGTGAAGTGTGTGTAGATGGGCGAGGCCAGGCCGTAGTGGTGGAAGTCGCTGTCCATCCCCGAGCAGAAGTACACCGCTTGCATCATGCACCGCGTTGCCAGGATACGCAGCAGGGTGTTGAAGTAGGGGAAGCCGTCTACCCGGGCCGCGTCCAGAGAGTCCGCCAGGGCTTTGGCCGAGTCCGTATGGATCACCAGGTTCTGAGGGGAGGGAACGACCCCAGGGTTAGTTAACCTGCAGGGTTACTTTACACGCCTCCTCCCTGTGGTTCCCCGAGAGCTACTGGGCACCACTTTCAGTGTCACACTATTACCTCAGAAGGTCCCTTGCTGGGTATTAAGTACAGAATGCTATTGGTGATTAACCCCTGGAGGGCTGTACACAGAATTGTCTTCAGGTTGTTATTATTTTAATGTTGCTTTTATTCAACCAGGCATTTGAGAAAACACATATCTCATAATATCAAGCGTGAGAGTCCTACTATTTCTTTGTGGTGATCTGTAGGTTTTGTGTGTCAGGTGTGTGTAATACCTTGGACAAGGCAGCCTTGTTGAGGATGTCGTAGTTGGATGGTGGTGGGGCTGGGTGCTTCCGGAGCAGGGCGCACTCGGAGAACTCCTCGTAGATCTTCTGAGCCACGGAGATATTGGCCAGCAACATGAACTCTTCCACCATGGAGTTCGTGTCCCTGTGGAACAATGGAAGTTATTTACATTTAAGCAAATAAAAGCGGAAAGTGAAGCTGGAGGTCTTTGAAATGAGAGACCGGTCAACTGAAAAGATGATGAACATGTTATTGTGGCAAACTCTTTTGACACTACAGAAGTGGTAAAGAAAGCGTAGACACACTCGGGTGACGGGACACTGCTACAAACATCCTAAATTGCCATTCTAATGACCTCTGGCACATTGTAAAAGTGACCACAGCTTACTTGAGCTCCTTGGTCTGTAGGTCGATGGGATCGTGAGTCTCACTATCAATGTGGAAACGAACCTCTGGCGAGGAAAGGGTTAACGCACTGAAACACAGAACAAAACAAACATTATTTAAAATAATCTACAAAGACGCCTGTATTTATGATTCCATAACAGTAGAAAATATACACTGGCAAGTGGAGTAAAATAATCAAATGTCTTGATATCAATATGCCACAGTCCCTGGGATCCATCCCTTACACAAACATGTTTTAACCACAAGCAGGCCACTCATCTCATATGCGCCCACTCACACACCCTTTTTCTATTCTCCGCCTCTTCAGGATCTTGGCGAGTCGGTTCAGGCCCCGTAAGCTCTTGGTGATGTCATCGTTCATGCTGGTGTCGTCAATCCTCATCTGAGCCTCGGCGTATGTGAGAGAGGCCTGGAATGATCAGATAGAATCAATAAGGAGGTACAGAGGTGAAGGCTGGAGACAGGATTTGAACCCTGGTTCCAGCTGGGAGCCACATACAGCTCTGGAAAAAATTAAGAGACCACTGCACCTTTTTCTTTCCTTTCAAAAAAGAGAAGAACAGAAGCGTTCAATTTGCAGTGGTCTCTTAATTTTAACCCTTCTGTTCCTCAATCAAAACGTCCTTTTTTTCTGGAGCAGTATATATGCACAGTTTACACAGATCCTCACAGAATGAGAATATTCATTAAATTAAATCAACTTTGTTCATTTAAACCTGAAAAGATACTGACGTCTAATCGCATGAACAAGTGATACAGGGTGAAATTTGTCGGTTTGCTTGCCTTAGAATTTATGACACTTTTAGTGAATCGGGTCTTGACTATCTCAGCTTTGTCATTGATCTCCCAAATACAAGAGAAGGCCAACCTACAGAGAAGAGACCAGAAATGTTCATCATGGTTTGGGAAATACAAAAAGGAACATAGAAATGAAATGTCTCACAGAGGCATTGAACACTGACGTTAACTTACCGCTCCACATTACAACGAAGGGAACACAGATTGGAACTCAGAAGCTCAGGGACCATGTCGATTCTCTGTGGAAGACAATCAACGTGTCAGCAACAAGGAAAACATACGCCTGGAATGGCATGACCAAAAAGAAATGGACCGTAACCCGGAAAGGTTAAAGAAGGTTGAGCTGGGCACAGTTCTCCAGAAACGTAAAAATGCATCCTGCGTAAATGAACACATACTCAGATATTCTACATCATCCCTGTGATCAGAGGACTGGTTACCTCCAAGCAGACGAGCCAGCGAGGCAATGTAAAATATCCAAACACAACTGGATTAAGACGGATTAATATTCTGCATGCTGAACGTAGCTATGGCCATCAGTCTCATGCTTCTATAGTGATCACTCAGGCTTTGCCATTTGTGAGTCAGAGACGCTCCAATGTCACTCAGATGCAACCGGGCAGGATGAGTGTGTGATGTCACGGCCGTCATCCTACCCGTCCAGTCAGGTAGACTGTGGTTCCCCGGTTGGCAGCCTCCTGGTCCAGGGCAGTGCCAGGGCGGATGAAGTGACTGACATCCGCTATGTGAACACCAACCTACAGCCAAAATGATACAGCCCAGTTTCATCCAATCATCCCAAACAATGAAATGAAGCCAATAAATATCAGACACGCGTCGGTCCGTCGGTACCCTGCCCCCCCCGCGTCAGTACCCTGCCCCCCCCGCGTCGGTCCGTCGGTACCCTGCCCCCCCCGCGTCAGTACCCTGCCCCCCCCGTGTCAGTCCATCAGTACCCTGCCCCCCCCGCGTCGGTC